>PVJD01015127.1:0-26194 GCA_004026545.1 Mormoops blainvillei | reverse complement strand
TTTCTCCCTCCCCACCCTCTTCCTGTGAAAGCCTTTCATTTGCACAAACAACCCCTCCGAGTGCCCTTCTAGTTGCCAGATGGGATGCTCCCTGATTCATGAATCGTTTAATAAAACCAATTAGCTCTTCAAATATAGTCAATTGAATTTTGTTTTTTTAACACACCAAACCTTCCCTTCTTGCTCTCAGAGCCAGAGCGTTCGGTTGCAGTGTGTTGTTCTGTGTTCTTGTTTTGTTTTTTAGGTGAAACAAGCTTCTGGTACTCAGAGCGTCATGCCTCTCCCACCCTCCGTGAGTGTTGCTGTGACCCCGCCCCTCTCTAGCCCTGTATGGCCATTTGAATATGAACGTATTGGATGCTAAATGAGTCAGCGAAGGTGCTGTTTTTAGTATGATTGAGCAGATGTGTTTCTGAGGAAATGTGCTTGTATGGTCACCTGTAACGCACCTCCAGTCACTGCCCTGCCACCCGGACAAACCACTGGCACGCCAACTTTCATGGTGATGCTTCTGTGGGGAAGTGAGAGTGTAAATGCCACCCCACCTTCCTCCATAAAGTTCTTTCGCCCCGCCCACACCACATGTGCTAAGGGCTCTGGAGTCCTTCACTGAGGAAGGGACCTCCCTGACCTCAACTGGCACAGACTCCTTCAGCTCTGGGAAAATAGCCTGTGCTCAACAACTTTGATGGATCAAAACCAAGGATACATCATTTAAGTTCTATCCAAAGTTCCAACGCTCTAGGGGATTCTGGGAAAAGAAGTTCAGGCCAAGGAATGCTCACTGAGCCTGGATGACTCATCCTCAGCGTTGAAGAATTCTTGCTGGAGATCTGATATTCCCAATGTGGGGCTTGCAAAGACTCACAGAACTCCCTAGGGTGGATTTATCCACGCGCCCTTGCCCCACTTCCTGCCAACCCACTTCCACCACCCACCCCCACCAAGCACTGTTGCCCCAGCTGCTCTCCATTTGGGCTTTTAGGGTGGTTTCTTCCCGAGCAGGTACGGGGCTTCCCTGCCTCAGATACTAGAGGACAGGGCCCTGCGCTGAGTCTAGCACTGCTCCTAATTAGCTCGGTTACCTTACCCTCTCGGGGCTTTCCTCTTTTCACCTGTATAACAAAGGGGTTGAGGCAGATGGTCTCAAAGCTATTTGCAGATTTAACACACCATAGGAGTTTTCTCATCTCTAATTCAGCCAGCCCATAAGATTGTTCCGAGATTGGCACAAGGTGTGTGAAAGCCCCTACAAACGGAAAAGTACTGTGCACACCAACCCTTCTAATAACGATGAATCCATGAGCCATGGGGCTGCCTGGGCCATCATCTCCCAGATGCCGTTCTGAATGAATTTGCCATCTACTTAGTAAAAATCGCCTCTTCAACAAATGATGTTGGGAGATCTGGACAGCTACATGTAAAAAATGAAATTCAACCACCAACTTACACCACACACAAAAATACACCCGAGATAGATAAAAGACTTAAATATAAGTCGCGACACCATAAAAGTCCTAGAGGAGAACATAGGCAGGAAAATCTCAGCTATTCCACACAGCAATATTTTCACCAATATGTCCTGTAGACAAGGGACATAAAGGAAAGAATAAACAAATGGGACTTCATCAAAATAAGAAGCTTCTACACGGCCAAAGAAAACATCAGTAAAATGAAAAGGGAACCAACTGTATGGGAAAATATATTTGCCAATAATACTTTGGAAAAGGGTTTGATCTCCAAAATATATAAAGAACTCACACGACCCCACTCCAGGAAGACAAACCACCCAATTAAAAAATGGGCAAAGGACCTGAACAGACACTTCTCCAAGGATGTCATACGGAGGGCCCAGAGACACATGAAAGGATGCTCAGCATCACTAACCATCAGTGAGATACAAATTAAAACCACAACGAGATATCACTTCATAATGGTCAGAATAGCCATCATAAACAAATCAACAAACAACAAGTGCTGGCGAGGTTGTGGAGAAAAGGGAACATTAGTACACTATTGGTGGGAATGCAGACTGGTACAGCCACTGTGGAAAACAGTATGGAATTTTCTCAAAAAACTAAAAATGTAACTGCCTTTTGACCCAGTAATTCCACTGCTGGGATTATACCCTAAGAATCCTGAAACACCAATTGAAAAGAACCTATGCACCCCAATGTCCATAGTAGCACAATTTATAATAGCCAAGAACTGGAAGCAACCTAAGTGCCCAACAGTAAATGAGTGGATCAAAAACTATGGTACATTTACACAATGGAATACTATGCAGCAGAAAGAAAGAAAGAGCTACTACCCTTTGTGACAGCATGGATGGAACTGGAGAGCGTTATGGTAAGTGAAATAAGCCAGGCGGTGAAAGACAGATACCATATGATCTCACCTATTAGTGGAACCTAATAAACAGAATAAATAGGCAAGCAAAATATAGTCAGCAACATTGAAATACAAAACAAACTGACAGTAACCAGAGGGAAGGAGGGAGGGGCAAAGGAGGGGAAGGGTCATCAAGGAACACGCATGAAAGACTCATCGACATGGCCAAATGCAGGAAGGATTGAGGGTGGGAGGTGGGGAGGGGTGGGGCTGGGGAAAGTGGTGGTGGGAAAATGTTGATGTGGGGATGGTGGGATTGGGTGCAGGGCAGAGGGGATAAAGTGGAGAAAAAAATTAGGCAACTGTAATAGCATAACCAATCTAACATACAAAAAAAAGAAAAGACACGATAATGTTATTACAATACAGTTAGTCACTTGCTGATATAACATGGGCCGATATTGTATTTTGCATAGTCATGCCTATAAAAAGTATTAAAATGTTGATTAAATTTTTTAAAAAAGAATTTGCCAGTTACTTAGAACAGCAATTTAACAAAATCCTGACTGAGCCCAGATTAGGTTTCTCGGAGCCTGGACTTGGGACCCTGTCTTGGTGAGCCACTTTCTCAAAGGTAGGGGGCATTCAGAGACCATGGTGAATGGCAGAGGAAGGGGGGGTCCTTTCCATGCCCATCTACTGCACTGACAGTCCCCCGCCCAGTGACATCAGACAGGAGTAGGCCCTAAAAGAAAACCCCAAACTAACAGTGATGGGTCACTCACAGCTGCCAGTGCTCAATACGCTTTCTGCCTGGCGAATGGCCCAACTCCAGACCTGCACATGCTACATCCGCTATTGCCGTGGCTGTCCTCCCTGGGACCAGTGACCTGTGGCCTGAGGCCCTGAGGGAGAGGCAGGGGGATCCTAGATGAGGGGAGAATCCCATAGTGCCCAGCCATGATATTTCTGTCACCCTCATCCAGAAGGGCTCCAGAGTGCAGGCAGTCCCTCAGGTCTCCAGGAAAAAAGGTCCTGTGGCTCCTGGAGAAATCCTTCTTGGCTAGAAGAGAGAGTGAATGTTTACTGCTTACTCTGTGCGTGATCTCATTTAATACAACACTCTGCTTTGGGTAGACTTACGTCGTCCCCCTTTTACACAGTAGGAAACAAGCGCAAAGATGTTAAATAACTTACTCGAGGTCACAAAGAGCCAATACATGACCCCATGTAATCTAGTATCAACCCTTAACCTCTAAACCATGCCTTCTCCAGAGTGGGAACAGCTTATCTTGTGTTGTTCACATAAACTAGAGACCATTTTATGTCTTGAGACACTATTTCACAGTCGAGAATCATCAGAATTTGGTGGCTTAAATAAATAAACCTCAAACAAAGACCTTACGACTTTGCTTTGAGAAGTTATACCTTTAGTGTTATAGGAGTCTTCAACATAGAAAAAGGATTAGACTTCAGTGATGGGATTCTGGGTCTCTGCAGAGCTCCTGGGAGGACAGAGAGGCTGCTTCCCCACTTTGATGCCCTGACCCAAGCTAGGACAACGCCAGCCTCAGGGAAACTCCAAGTCGACATGGAAGAGACTTCTGGTCCAGCCAACCCTCCTCAATGGATTCCCCACCACCACCACTGCCAACCCTGATGGTTATGGTTATTTAATTTAAAAAGGAGTCATTCTGCCATGGCCGGTGTGGCTCAGTTGGTTGGAGCGTCGTCCTGTAACAGAAAGGTCGCTGGTTTGGTTGCAGCCAGGAGGCAGCTGATTGGTGTTTCTCTCTCACATCAATGTTGTTGTTGTTTTTTCCTCTCTCTCTCCCTTCTCCTCTCTCTAGAACAAGAATAAAATAAACCTTAAAAAAGAAAAAAGAAAAAAAGAAAAGGAGGCATTCTGGTGTCTTTCAATTTATTTATTTATTTTTAAATCACACAGTGAGTTAGTGGCAGAGTTTCCAACACTCCCTGTGTGTGACTTGTGTGAGACCAGCCTCCCAGGTATAAACCTCCTGGTTATTTTGAAAGTACTTTGGCATGAAGCTGGAGTCTCTGGAGTTGGCCTTAGGGGGTTGATGCAACACTACAGGATAAACTAGGACCAAGCTAGATGCCAGCATGTTGATATTCACAACCCTCTCCCAGTTACAGGGGAAAGTTATGGGGAAAACGGTCCCTCGTTTGACTTAGGAAAGGAGTTGAGAATGCTCAGCTCTCTAAAGGTCACTCTACTCACAGTGAGGGGTGTAGCTGGATGCTGCGTGTCAGGGAAAAGGAGTATTTAAATCGATGCTCAGCAGTTCCCCTCTCCTCGCAGCCCCTCAAAAAGCCTGATGCTAAATAACAATTCAGAACTTTTACGGAGACACCCAGTAAGTGTGATGCAGGAAGAATAGAGGTGTTGGAGGTAAAGTATTCCTTCACAAGTATTATTAACATCCCTGTCTGTCATTATCATGATTTTATTCTATTATTTACAGGAGAGGAGAAGGTACCAGATACATCAATCATGGAAGCTATTATACCCATAATTCCTGGCTAAGGAAAACTACCCCAGTCATAATCCCTACGGAGGGAATGTCCCCAGCCTGCTCATCCAGACTGTGTCATGTTTTTACCATGTGACCTTCTCTTGACCACATGCGATTGGACAGGGGTGGATGCTTTGCCCAGGGCCTGCCAATCATGGACTGGCTAGTATTGTCTGATATGGACCAGCCCTATCAACCCTGTCCACATGAGAATTAGAATTAGCAATTAGATCAATCAAATTTTATCTTTCTCTCTCAGGGAATTGGTTTTGGAAATAAAGAGAAAAGGAGGCAGTGGGTAGCAGGACAAGAATCATGAAGATGCACTTAGAAGATTAAGTGAAGATCGCAGTCATTGAGTCACACTGATGCCAGAGCTCCAGCACCAGGGGTTCGGGACCCAAATGCCTCTACACATGGGCTGGCAGCATCCCCTCACAGGTGGGTACCACCTTGTGCTCAAGTTGAAGGATGTAGGTTTCTTTGCAACAAAAGATACATTATTACAACAATGTTCCTCAGACAGAATGGTGAGAGGAGTGCTTCACGTAATATGGGAGAATCCCAAATTGGCACACTGGAGGAAAGAGAGAGGTAGAGTATGATGACAAGCATGTGCCACGGAGCCATGTGTTTGCCATGGTGTGTGAATACTTGGACTCGTGAATACAGAAGAGAGCACAGTTGGGGCCATAACAGTTATCTGCAAATGAAGACATGGGCTTGAAGAGAAGCCAAGTGAATGGTATGATAAGGAGGGATGTAATTTAATCCTTTTAAACGCTTGCCAAAGATTCTAACGTTCGAGCATGCATCATTATATTAGTCAGGACCCTTTTGGTTTCAAATGACAGAAACTTAAATTAACTTACGAAGGAATTGGATGGTTTTCATAATTGAAAAATCTAAGGATAGATTTAGACATGACTGGATCCAAATGTGTAATATCAGGAATAAGTACTTCTCTATCTCTTACTCTACTTTCCTCCGTTTGGCATTATTTTTTGTTTGGCAGGCAGTTCTCCCACTTGACATGGTGGCCAAACATTGGCTTCATGTTTCATGCTTACCTCCTTCCAGCTTAGCAGCCTCAACAACGACGACAACAACAACAACAACAACAAGAACAACAAGAACAACAACAAAAGAGTATGTAATCCTTAGGTATACAGCACCAGTCCCAGAAACAGCACCCTTGGGTGCCCTTGGGACACGTATCCACCCTTGAACCAATCCCGGCGACCAGGAAGAAGCAGTGATCCAGTTGGCCTGGCCCAGGTCACGTGCTCAGCTCCAGATCTAGAGCACGATGTCAGCCCACCAGAACACAGGGCCTAGCAATAGAGCATGGTTGTTACTGGAGGGAGGTTGGACACAACAGATGGCCACCTCAGCCCCAAACAAAATAGTTGAGTGCAGCCCCTCCGGAGGAATGATCTTTGCACACCTGACAGCAATCTCCAATAGCTGCCTTGAATGCCAAATGACTTTTTCATCCCAGTCTCCATGAGGCCTAACCATACTTTCAGGATGGGTTTATCAATCAGGGTTCTTATTTACAAACAACAGAACCTATTTTAATTGTTTAAACAGAACAAGCATGTATTAATGGATAGTCACAGCTCACAACAGCTCGCAATGTCTGGCAGGGCTGGAGAATGTGGCCAGAGGCTCTGAGGCTATGAACAATGTCCAAATCCCCACTGGTCAGGCCACAGGCTTGATTCCACTGTCTTTGCCCCATGCTACTGGGAGCGTCTCTGTCCCTGCTGCCTCCAGGGGCTCTACATCCCCTGCCGTGCTCTGCCCCCATCACCAAAGTGCAATCCCACGCAGAAGTCACTTCCTTGCTTTTCGCTCTTCCATACTGAAGTTTCTTGTTGCTGCATCTGATCAGCAGAACCTGGGGCACATGCTGTGTCCTAGCTGCAGAGGTAGTCTGGAAAACTGAGTCCTGATTGCCAACCTGGTGAGGTGATGCTCCAACACGGCCAATTTTCCTAAGTTAGGAAAGCTATTCAAATGATGCTGGGGGGGCAGCAATACGTCCCACACCCGCCATAGCATGCTTCAAATAGTCGGGTCTTCTTGAATCTTCTGGGTCCTGGAGAGATCAAGCAATGAGGCCAAGTCGCCTTATTTCCACATGCAGCCTCCCAATAAATCTGCGAATCTCTGATTTTTGCAACCATGAAACCTAGTTAATATAAGTAATTTGGCCAATGTAATCTGAGTAAAATTTAGCTGGGAGATAGTGTTTCCTTCCCAGCAAGACTGGATCACAGAAGCTCACGGTTTCTTCTTCACAAGGAAAACCCTCAATGGCTCTTCTGCAGGAGCCCGTGAAGCATGGCCACATGGAGCCCTCGCAGGAGTGCCAACCCGCAGCCATTTAAGAGCCTTTCTACAGAGCTCCACAAACATCGCCCTGTGCTACCATTTAACCATGGGCTATCCCCAGCCATTGACGAGGAACTGAGTTGCCAGGCAGGCGCTTCATAGCAAGGGTCTTCCCAGTCTGGTAAATTTCCTTTAGATTCTAGAATCCCATAGGTGCACTTGCCAGGAGCTTGGGTTATCTGACCTCCCTTCTGTGGCTCCCCACTGCCTGGTCAGGAGCTGAAGTCATTCAATTAAGGAATAGTTTCTGTGGGTCAGCTACTTCCCAGGCGCTGTACTAACACTGGACATACTCTGACCCCAGAGAGCCTCCAGACGAGTAAAGTAGCCAAAGCTTAAATGGAACAAGGGGAGGCAAGGGCAGGAACAAAAATGTTCAAGTGTCATTATCTAGAAAGAGATGGCTAGTTTGCATTTTTAAGCAGGCTGATTGATCAGGGTCATTATGGAAGCCAAAGTCTTTGACCTAATATAGAAGTATAGTCATTATATTTTCCAAACACGTAATCTAACGAAGAAATGTCTTAAACTGGAGAATTTATTTGTGTACAAGTCTTCTAGAGATACCACCGTTAAATGCATTTTGTTATACTTAATAAATGAAAAGAATAAAATCAGAGGAAATAACCACTTCATAAGATCTAACCAGTGCAGTCAGTTGGATATATATATATAATTGGTTAGGCTAGGAAGTCCACTCTTAGACCAGTAGCCCTCGCACCCCCAACCCTGGGGACGTGCAGAACTCTCCTCAAAATATTGGCAAAGCAAAATACGGACTCTGACAGCAGGGGAAATGAGGAAAGTCGGCTCTAGACCTCAAATACTCTCTTCAGCGGACCAAACGCCTCATCGTTTCCGCGGAGGCAGCAGATGCCCACAGACACCACTAGGTGTCGCTGTGAATCTGTGAGAGCGCGGCTTCACGCTGCAAGCACACATTAGCTTGGTCTGTTTTCAATCAACACGTTGTCAGTTTTTCTCCCTGAGGCCCCAGGGGTGTGCTTGGAATTTTTATTTCTTGAGAAATCCTGTGATTCAGCTGCCCTTTGTTGGCCCTGCTCGAGCTGTGCTTGCTCTACCAGCCCCCCAAGCAGGGGGCTCCCCAGCAAGGGTCACAGGCCAGCAGCCACAGCGCCACCTCTCCCTCTGTTCTTCCTATAAACATTCCTTGCCTCTACCTTTCTCTCCTCCCCGCTTTTTGCCTCTTGCACGGCCCTTTTAATCTTTCTCTCCCCGTGCCCAGTGACACTAATGAGACCTCATCTGCTCGGTACCAAGGGCCTCATCCTAGAACGGCTTGTTCAAACCCTGGTGAATTTCAAGGCACCTAAACCAGCTCCCACATGAAGCAAATTCCTCCTCATCTTCCCCTTCTGATTCTACTCCCAGTCTTGTGCCCTTCTTCAAAGCATCTGGGCAAGATTAAGTTAGTCTTGGAGTGGGAGCCACAAGAGGCTAAGCTTCTTACCAGGAATTCCAAACCCCAGTCCTGGCATAAAGGAGCCTGGAAGCCACACCTGCTTTCAGACACCGCCTCCCTCTGCCATTTACTAGCTGTGGGACCTTTGGTGGGTCACTCACCGTTTCTGAGCCTCAGTTCTTCATAAGTTAAATTAGATAGTACCTCCAGAAGCATATATTAAATCAAATTATAAATACGAAGGCCCCACAGGATCTTCTTGCACACTGCAAGCATTCCAGAAATGCAAAGTGCATTTTATTATTATACACAGACACTCACAGACACATCAGTACACGCTCATCCAAACAAAGGTATAGCGTTTGGGAGCCCCATTCTCATGAATCGGTGGCAAGGTGGTATGCAAAGGAAACGAAAGCCCAGAATATGCTACATTCAGAGATACCAAGTACCATTGCAGATTCTAACCCACTCCACTTATGTCAACAGCAATAAAGTTGTTCTGAGCCCAGCTGGGAGCTGTCTTGGTCAACAGCCATAGTTTGCTTGGCGAAGTGCCCTGACAGCTATCCTGGGGCCTTCCGGGAAAAGGCCACTTGTGGGTGGAGTCAGCATTCACTCGCTTTCCCAGGTTTGGAATGGCACTCCCTGGTGTCCAGCTATGACATTGCTGCAGTGGGTTTGTGGGTGCCCACACGGAGGAATCCTGACCGTGGATGCCCTGCAGCTGCTCTCCGCAGGCCCTGAGACCACAGACCCTGGAAAGCTTGGGAAACAGTGGGAAGAAGGAGCCTGTCTTTTAACAGAGGCCTTTCTGGACCTCAGTGGAAGCTAAATGGCAAAAGAGCCCCTGCTGGCCAACTCTAATTACTGCAACCCCTTCCCCTTTGGAAATGGGACTGTCTCTGCGTGACGCAGATCTTGACTTAATGTCTTTGAAAGGTGCTTGCATACTCATGCTGAGACAAGACCACTTTTGTTGTGCACACAGGCAGGGAATGTGTATAGAACAGAGACAGAAATCAACTTTGCCTTTTACACAGCCCAGAGCCACATGCCCTGGCCTTGGGAGGACAGAGGCTGTTTCAGATCCCAGCCAAGCCATGCAGAAGAGGACACCCTGGGAGCATACCTGCTCCTCCAGAAGCTGGTATTGATGGTGCACCTGTGAAGGTTTGATTTATGAAGCCAGAAGAAGCCTTGGACTTTGAGGGAAGAGAATTATTCTGTCAGAGGGTTCATCTGAGGGTTCAGTCGTCTGACACCTTTCTCCAGCAGAACACAAATCAAAGCCCATAGCTGAGCCCTTCTCACATAAGCTGGAGAAGACACACCATGTTGGTCCTCTGGCTCTGTGACCTCTGGCAAGTTCCCTACCCTCTCCACCCTCGGTTTTCCTATCTGTAAAATTCAGATAACCAATACTCAAAAAAGGATTGTGAAGATTAGAGATCGGTAGCATGCCCAGCACATGTTAGACACACACTGCAATCCCAAGGTTTGTAAAGACCCATCTGCAGAGAAAGAGCTACTAAAGGCCTCAGGTGCAAAGGAAGATGCTACTGTAGAGCTCGGTGAGAGGCAGCAGCATCCAGGCCAGGCCCAGACTGCTCGGGCCGGAGCTCACAGGACCGGGGAATGCTGAATGTCCCGCTGCAGCCTGGGCTGACGGCACCTCACTTGCCTGTTTGAAAAGTTTTTCAAACTGTCATGCATCATTGGTGAGAACATATCTTTGCACAAGAACTTGTACATGAACATTTATTGCAGTATTTTTTGAAATATCTAAAAGGCAGAAACAACCCAAATATCTATCAACTGATGAGTGGATAAACAAATGAGGTATATCCGTATAATAGAACATTCTTCAGCCATGAAAAGGAATGAAGTACTGATGTCTGCTACAATATAGATGAATCTTGAAAACATGAAGCTAAGTGAAATAAGCCAGATATAAATGGATAAATATTGTATGATTCTATTTATACAAAATGTCCAGAATAGGCAAATTCATAGAGACAGAGAATAGGTTGCTGGTGTCAGGGCTTGAGGATGGGGAATGACTATTAATGGGTACAGAGTTTATTTTGGGAGTGGCAAACTATTTTAGAATTCAACAGTGGTCATGGTTGCACAACCCTGTGATACACTAAAAACCACTGAATTTTATGGTATGTAAATTAAATCACAGAACAAATAATAAAATTGTTACAAGAGAAAAAGGCCACTTAGGATGCCAGCTGGAGTATGCTCTGACCGTGGTCGAAAAACAAAACGGGCAGTGCAGGGAGTGGAGCTCTTATGAGCCTCGCCTATAAATCAGACAAACCGGCTTCCTTCCCTCAGGCCTGCCTGGTGGCGAAGGGGCTACAGCAGCCACCGCCTGTTTCTGAACACCCCTGCAATTAAAGGGCTTCTGAGTACACGGGGGCCCAGGGCAAGGGCAGCGGGTTGCTTACCCCCAACCACGCACCTCACAGGAAGAATGCAAAGCTCATAAGCATGCTTTGTCTTGGTCTTAAGGCTTTCAAGGACTGTGTTTTTCGAACCAAAAGTTAGGCCTGATAATTACGGCCTGTATTTATGGGAAAGCGCTACTGCAAGAAGGGACTCCGAAAATTTGATCCTGTGGCCCCAGTTTTCCAGGACACACTCATCTCCTTTTTCCCCCTCTAAACAGAGGAGTGTCCTAAGAACTTAGACTCTCCTGGGAGTCACAGGCAACAATTTTTCCATACAACACAGGTCTCCTGGTACAAGCCATTTAATCGGAACTGAACTTTGGCAGATTGAGAGCTTATCTAATGCACCATTCAAGGTTGAATGAAGGGCCTGCCACCTTTTCCACTCCAGGGTACCTACTAAACCCAGGCCTATTTTCTCTGTTTCTTTGAAGCCTGTTTGGAAGCTTGGCAGGAAGTTCAGTGTGGCAAAAACTTTACTCTTCACTCCCCCAACACACACGTGAGCACCAGCCCCCAGAGCAGTGATTCCCCCAAGGAGGCACGGGACGGTTGCATTCGGGACGAGCTGCTCCGTGCAGTCTGAAATAGTGTACCTGGCAGCTTCCACCGAGTGAGGAGCTAACCCTGCAGGGCCGCTTTATGTAATTTAGGAGTATGGCCCAAAAGAACTCAGGACTCTTCTCATACCTGGGGCGCTCTTTCTGCACCCTCTTCCAGCACCCTCCACCTCTGCCACCCTGGACCACACCACTGCCGTCTCATACCCAGATTAACTCAACAGCCACCTGACCGGTCCCTCTATTTACACCTGTTCCCTGCCTTCCCGAAGTCTACTCTCAAGTCAGCAATCAGAGAGATGCTTTTATTTATTATTTTTTAAAAATTTATTTGTTGAATTTTTAGCAAGAGAGGAAAGGAGAGAGAAAGAGAGAAGAAGGAAGAGAAAAACATCAATTTGCTGTTCCACCTATCCTGTGCACTAGTTGGTTGATTTGTATATGCTCTGACCGGGTATCAAACCTGCAACCTTGGCGTAGCAGGACAATGCTCTAACCACCTGAGCCACCTGGACAGAGCCCAGAGAAACGCTTTTAAAACATAAATTATGCCACTACCTTCTCAAAACCCTGTAGTGACTCTCTGTCACACTCAGAGCAGAAACCAAAGTCCTTGCAACAGCTCATAGAGCCCTACGTGATGAGCACCCAACCCCCACCCCGACCATATATGCCCCACAGACCACACATTCCCACCCCCAGATACACCCACTCCCCTATGTGGGGTCATCTTCTCTGGTCCTCAGGACCATAACTCTGTTACTCCTACTGATTCTAATTATTATTTTTCTTATTTTTAAAGGTTTACTTTATTTTCATTCGAGAGAGAGGAGAGAGAGAGAGAGAGAGAGAGAGAGAGAAGTATCAATCAGTTGCCTCCTGCATGACCGCAATTGGGAATCAAACCTGCAACCTGGGCATGTGCCCTGATTGGGAATCGAACCTGTGACCTTTTGGTTACAGGATAATGCTCCAACCAACTGAGGCATACTGACCAGGGCTCCTCCTACTGATTCTCAACTCCTCCTTGCCTTTGTATTCTATGCTAGAAGGTTCTTCCCAGTTAACTGCATGGCTCTTCTCCACTTCTGTTGCTTCTCTCTCACCTTAATAGGGGCCTTCCCTGACCACCCTAGTTCACATGGTCATCTCTGCCCTCCATAACCCTGACGCTGTTCACTTTTCTCAACAGCATTTACTACCATTAGCACAAGCACATCATATATATGTATGACCTGTCTATCATCCCTGTAGAAATAAACAAGGACCAACCATATAAGAAAAGGGAAGACGACGTATTCATAGCTTACTATAGCAAGCTACAAAGACCACATAAATCCACCATCCCTTGCATTTTAGCAGAGACTCAAAGCTGGGCAGAGGTGTGAAAAAGCCTTATCGTGGAAAAAAGGGAAGGCTTCAGGTGTGCCTGGGTTGGAAGCTGTTGACACAGGGAAGCTGTAGGCGGGCTAAGTAGGAGGGGTCACCCTACATGATTGGTTATGGGAGCATATTTAGTTTTCTCTGGTCAATCCTAGGATGGAAGCAGGGACAAAAATTAGGGATGCTCTTAATTATATTAATTAAGTCCTGGCCACTTGGGGCTGGTTGTTACAGAAGTGATGTTCAGCTTCCTGGAAAGGGGGTCTGTCTCCTGCACAGGTTGCCTCAGGTCGTAGGCCAGAGTTCTACTCTTATATATGGTCTGACCATTGTCCATTTGTATATTCAGTGCCTCATCCCTCAGTTACTCATATAAACACTAAGAACGTTCTTTTATTCACTGCTGGATCCCCAGAGCCTAGAACCATGCCTGGTCTAGCAGGCACTCAGTGACTTCTGTTGTTGATTATCATAATGTTTGCCAGGATCTGGTTAGAAAAAATGCGACTCTGCTACATGACCTGAGTAGAAAACCAGCTTCAAGTGTGCTTAATTCAATCCCATTCTGCACATGCCTGTTGAGTGCTTGCTGTACAGTCAGGAGGCTCTGTATTGGGTTGTGGTTATTCACTCCAGGTTATACAGGACACGTACTGGTGGAAAATGGATGAAAGATCAGAATTCTGAATGTTTTACTCTTTGCCCAAAATCTCTCTTCCCTCCCACTTTGAACTCATCTCTCCCTTTAAGATTCACCTTTCCAGCCCGAAGTCTCCTGTCACACATTCAGAAACGAGTCTGGCCCACGTCTGCTTTCTCCAGCACTCGCTACCTATGAAACTCATTTAGTTTTCATAAAGTGCCTGTGTTGTAGCTGGTTGTCTTGTCAATGAGCCAGTTCTCTTTTCGGTTGGATTATTCCCTTTGAACAAGAGCCACATCTCGTCCCCAATGCAGGTGACACATAGGAGGGTCTCAGTGACCTTTTCCCTGAGCTCCAGACGCAAGGTTTCACTGCCTCAGGACACTTCCATCTTCTACACATGGAAGGTGCGCCAGAGCTGCCATCCAAAGGTGTATAAACAGGACGCTAGCCTGATAGCCCAAGGCTGGGGCCCTTGCTTGAGCATCTCCATTATCTTCTGACAAGGGTTCCACATTAAGTTTTTTAAAAATATTTAAATGGTTCTGAATTATCTGTTCTTTCAGAAAGGAGATTCAGGTTTTGGTTAATTTACCTTTCAGATAGAACATTCAAGGAACCAAGAAATAAATAGGCTGGGAGGGAACTGGAAATAGAGCCTTTGGGGATGGTTTAGGAGCAGGCCGCATTCAGCCGTAGCAGACAGAATGTAAGCTCTTCAAGGGCAGGGTTTGGGCTGCCGTGTTTGCTCATGAGTCAACGCCTGGCACACGGTACCTGCTCTGCAAATATTTATTGAATGAATGGGCGGTATAAACACACACATGAAGTTTGAAAAGAGAAACACCACCTTTTAATAGTGATCATTTTCTATATTCATTCATTTTGTTGCTTTAATTTTCTCAGCCGTCACAAAACATATTTCATAAAAAGGCAAAGGACAGAACCACAGGTGTGAAAGAGAGCTCCGAGGAGCGGAAGTGTCACTGCCCCGTTTCTGTTCCTGAGCTGCACGCGCTTTCAAGATTGGCGGAGATGTGGGCCCTGGTCCCTGCCTCCCACTGAGCACAGCAGAGAGCTCAAACCTGAGAATACGCCACGTGGTTTTAAATTCCTCAATAATTAGGGATCCCTCTGTGGTCTAATCCCTGAACATCTTTGCCCCAATTTTATAATGACTCAAAATCAGTCAGGTCAACATTAGATACAATAAATTTGTTCATGTTTAAGCCCTTGGGAAAGAAATGGGGGAAACTTTTACAAGATCCACAATGGTCCCTGGCTTCATTTCATTCAGATAACTTTTCTTTTTCCAAACCCAGTAAATGTGAGAAACCAATGGCCTCAACTCTGGACCTCATACTTCTGATTTCTACTAATAAAATAGACAAATACGCAAAAGAAATGGCAGTTTTCTCTTGGCTAAAACCTGCTAGTGCACCCGTGACCCATATCTTGAGTTCCTCAGGGTTTACGGCTTGGGGCTGGGCAGAGAGAGGCAGCACCTCCTGCCCTATCGTCAGGGAGGAAAGGGAGCTCTTCAAGCAGGCCCCAGCCTTCAGGAAATCCCTCCCTGTTCTTAACTTAAATCTCTTTTTCTGGCCGAGAAGCACAATTCCCTCTAGCCCTGTCATCACTGAAGAAGGGAAAACAGCTGCTCACCGCCCTCCTTCTAATCATCCTTAATGGGCTCATAAACAGTTATTAGGTCCCCCTTCAGCCTTCTCAGAGACTCATTTTACTTGCATGGAGGCTGAGAGCTTCTGAGGAAGGTGTTTTACTCGGGGCTCCTCAGACTTTCAGGGTCTTAAATAGGTAATCAGCCACTTCACCCACTTGAACCGCCACAAATGAACAGCCCTGCCTTCTTCTGCAAACTTTAAACCTATTCAAGGGAGTTCCCTGGCAACCAACCCTTATTAATAAATCATTGCCTGCTCTAGGCCAGGACAGGGCATTTTTAAAATGTTTCCTTTTCTTGAGAAGTCACTTTGGCACACAGGCACACAAGAAACTAGCGGCTGCTCCCTGTAAGTTCTGTATTTGCAGGACGGATCCTACCTGTGCCCTACAGGCCATTGTGGGGAGTCCTTACCCCGCTCCTCAGCTGGGAAGGGGCCGTTGCTCTAAGAGGCTCTCACCTGGTCCTATTTCGTGCGCATTGGACTAATGCCTCAGCAACTGCGGAGTAGAACGCGTAGGTAAAACAAAGATTGCTCATTCTGCACGAGGCACACGCTGAGAAGTTCCATTTCCTGTCCCATCGCGGTACGGTTTATTTTCAGTTCGCTGCTCACACCCAGTTGTAGGGTTAACGGAACTTCTCATTGGGTCCTGACCTGACTCCTGCTGTTCCCTCCGATCGCAGGAGGCAGGGGAGGAGCAGGGCAGGGAGGTTGTAAGGTCGGTGTTTTGGGGCTTTAAGGAAAAGGGTGACTTTATTTCAAGAAAAATTTTAATCCAGATGGCTGTAATTAAAAGGACTGACACCACCAAGTGTTGACAAGGAAGGAAAGCAATCGGAGAGCTCACCCATCGCCGGGGGAAGTGGAGAGTGGAGCCGTCAGCGGTAGAATTCTTAGCAGGTTCCGGCAGCGGCCCTAGCAACCCCGCTCCTAGGACCATGCTCCAAAGAAACACATGTTTACGCTCGCCAGAAGCCAGGCGCGAGAAAGTTCATCGCGCTGGAATTTCTAATAGTGACAAACTTAAAGCAGCCACCGCAGCAGTGAAGAGACCTGGGCTGCGACCTACAGTATGACAGGGATGAATCTCACAGCCATGACGCGCTGAGCCAAAGGAGGCCGACACAGAAGGGCACATCTGTGAGATTCCGTTGACATGAAATTCAGAAAAGCAAAACTAATCTATGATGACAAAGATCATCCTGCCTCTGGGAGGAGTCTGTTAATGAGCTGAATACCTTAGGTCTACGCACTTTATTAAATAAAATTATACCTCAATTTTAAAAAAAGGTGTTTATTGTTCAACATTATTTATTCATCTTTTTTTTTCACCGCATGGCTGCTTTTAAAAAAGATTTAAGGTGACTTACAAAGATGTATGGTGTTGAACTGTATTTATAAGTGAAAAATTCTGAGTGATACTAAAAGGAAGGCAGGAAAATAAGATGAAACCAGAGGTGTGGGCGGCCCTCAGCATTGATGTCAGGAAATTCCGTGTTTCACTCCCAGAGCACCTCATTTGCCCTCACGGAATTTAGGGTGAGGCAGCGTCCCTCAGACGTCAAGGTCCCTCTCTTGCGCTCCTCCGTGAGAGCAGCAAGCAGGCACTGCTTGTTCTCCTAGGTGTGGTTAGGGGGAAGCCCTGCCTGTGAGGGCAGGGTCTCTGTTTTTGGGGCGCTTGGCGTGCCAACCTGGGTCCCGGTACCCGGGCCTGCATCCTCAGCCTGCCTGTGCCACTC
Organism: Mormoops blainvillei; assembly: GCA_004026545.1. Classification (NCBI taxonomy): domain Eukaryota; kingdom Metazoa; phylum Chordata; class Mammalia; order Chiroptera; family Mormoopidae; genus Mormoops; species Mormoops blainvillei. Next base: position 9,028 of record PVJD01015127.1, on the reverse strand, counting down.
AGCCCCTTTGCCCCCTTGGCAGCGCCCCTCCCTGGCTCAGCCTCTTCTGCAGACACAGCTCCACGGGGGGCGGCTCCCTGCGGGCTTGAGTCTTTTCACTGTGGCATTTGCGTTAAGGGGTCTTTCCACTTCCTGGCTCCAGTTTTAGAGCTGAGTTCATATTTTGCCCCAGTAACTAGGGAGGGAAATACAATGAGCATGTAAGCAAAGGAATTCAGTTGATTCTGTCCTCCCCATCTCTACCCTGCTCTATTCTCACCCCAGGAGAAGAGGAAGAACGTTAGGTGTGACTCATGGAGATAGAGAGCCTGCTTGTGAACAGTGCAAACAAGTCGCCGCCAGCCTGCCCTGCCCGCGAGCTCTGCGGCTTTGGCCACACAGGTAGCAAACACTGTGCCTCTGTGGATAGAAAGGTTCGGGGGGCTCAAGGCCACCTCAATTGCGAGATTAGAAGGCCACATAAATCTGGAACTCCATGGGGACTTCGGATAAATTAGGTTCAGTTTCTAATGGGGTTCCCATTTCATTCTGATTTGTTTCAGAAGACCCCTGGATCCCTGCTATTAAAAGGAAGTCACCAAGTAAGGAGGAAAAGGCTTTGATTTTTATTTATGGTAGGTGAGTAGAGATTTGTAGACACGTTCGCCCAAATCTGGTCCCAGCCGAGGTGATGCAATGGAGCCATTTTTATTGCGTCGGAGCCGGCAGACACTAATCGATGTGCCTGTTCACATTAGTTCGGTTGGATCATTTCTTCTTTTTCCTCCTCTCCAACACACGAATGCGGAGTCCGCCCTTGGTTCTCCCTAGCTTTCTCCGTGGAGTTTCGGGAGGGCCCCTTCTCCTGCCGTTCCCATGCAGCATGAGTGGCCTCTCTGCTGAGGATCCTACCAGCACTTATGCTAATGTGGGCACATTATGGTAACAAGTGCCTAATAATAGAGGGAAATTTAATTCCAGCAGCAGCAGCAGCAGCAGCAGCAGCAGCAGCAGCAGCAGCAGCCGCAGCAGCCTCTCCTGGAGAGGAGCCATCCTCCTTCCGAGGAGGACCAAGCCGCCCGCATGTGCGCGTGGCAGGGCGCCAGCGCACTTGCCTCCTGACTTGGGTTCCCTTCCCTTTATTCATGCTCTATAATTGAGCCTTTGTAAGTGGGGGGATGTGTGTAAAGGAGCTAAATTTGGAGCTGATTTCATGGGGGTGATGAGAGCTTTGGAGGCCAGCTTTACCTTATGTTCCTCTTGCCAACCAAGAAGAAATTCTTGGCCCTGATCTAGGAAAAAAAGAAGCCAACCTTGCCATTTCTCCGTATCTCTCACTACCAAATAGGATGGTGTTGGAAGCATTCAGAAATGATCAGGGGTGGGGGTTGAGTCCCAATGAATAGGAAAAAAAATGTGGGTTCTTGTGTTCACCGATTTCCTTGACTTGGTTTGTGGTTTAGGAAGGGAGGCTAGACAGAGGCGTCGTCCTTGAGAAGGAGCCTGGAGGTGGAAACCCCCTGAGGCCTCACACGCCACCACGCGTATCTGCAAGCCAGCTCAGTTTAGAGCTGATCTCCCTTTGTATTGTGGTCTGGGAGGGCCAGCATGGCACAGGCAACATAACCAAACGAACTGGAGCTGAGTTAAGAGCATGAAATTAAATAACGTCCTCACGATTCTACCAGCCTGGAAAGTGCGAAGCACTCTTATGGGTGGCATTGCCACTTAATTACCCGGGTCCATGGCTTCACCATCAAAGACTGTGCTCTGCTGGGTTGTTTCCTGAGGAGAAAAAAGAGACAGCTTCCAGCACAATCCTATGTTCCTCCTCACAGGCAAGGCCACTCACACTCACAGCCTGAGTTTCTTACCCAGAACCTCCTTGGCATTTAGTAACTCAATAGGCACTCTATTAGATGCTGGGGTACATAAGGGAAGAGTGGTTACTGCCCGCACAGAGCTTGCAATTAAGTGGAAGCCACTGACATACAAGCACTACAATACAGAGTGATAATGGCTCTATGGGGGGGAATACAGGATGCTATGGGGGTGCAGGTGGGAGTGGGAGGAGGACATGTAATCCAGACTTGGGGGCAGGAAAGCATCCTGAGTACAGGATATCTAACTGCTAGGAGGAAGAGCAGAAATGTCGTACTCCACCGGCAAAGATCTGTATTGCCTAAGCCCACTGCTGGGCAGGCACGGAGGAGCACAGATGCGCTCCCACCCTGGGCACCCCCTGCCTAGGCCAGCGCAGCGTGGCATCGGGGCCTGGCTGTCTTATCTAAGCTCTGTGTTCTGTGTCTTTTTCTTGCCATGCTCCAGGGCCTGACCTCTGGCCACATGTAAACACCCCCTTCCTTCACAGGGTGCCTTCCAATGGTGCCACTCTTAAGCATGCTAATGAGAGCAGTGTCAGAGTTTAGTGGACCCTTCAACCCCCAGGTTTTATCACATTAACCATCACCTGCTCACTTGTCCACAGCTCCCCAGCACTGAAGAAAGAGTAAATGGAGACCGTATGGGTTTAAAGAGCATTTGTTTTTAAAGACTTTATTTTATTTATTTTTAGAGAGAGGGGAAGGGAAGGAGAAAGAGAAGGAGAGAAACATCAATCTGTGGTTGCCTATCATGCGACCCCCACTGGGAACCTGCCCACAACCCAGGCATGTGTCCTGCCCGGGAATCCAACCAGCAATCTTTTGGTTTGCAGGCTGGCGCTCGACCCACTGAGCCACACCAGCCAGTGTGAGACCATGTGGGCTTCATCCATTTGATCAGCTCAGCAAACCCACTTTTTATGGTCATGGAAATTTATTTAGTTCACTGATTAATTTAATATTACATAATTCTGAGGCAGCTTCTGAGTGAAGGGTAGTGGCATTAGACAATAAGACCTCTTCCTCTCGTTGGTATACTGACCGATACATATAAACACTTAGTTCATGAGCCCGAAGCAAAAATCCCAGGGCACTGCACTGTCCTTCTGATTGTGCTTTTCATTCCCCAAAGTCATGGGTCTTGGATCATAACAAAGTCTTATTATTGCGGGGTGGGAGAGCTGGCAGGGGTCACCTTCAAGTACCATCACTTCCCAGTGGGTGGATCGCACTCGGTAAAATAAAAACAAGGCGGTGAGGTGGGAGTAACTCTCCGGCTATCACACTTTGCAGCTGTGTGACTCTTAATATTTTTTCAAAATGTCTCTCCACCTGTTATCTCAGGGCGGTGTTCTCACTCCCATTTCACAGATGAGGAACCTGAAGCTTAAAGAGGCTGAGAGAGTCTGCAAGATCATATGGCTGGGTGGGCAGAGCCAATCCTGGCCCCAAGCACTGCTCTTTCTCTATCACTTTTTCTGCAAGGTTATGGAAGGGCAAAGAAAAAATAAATTCCACTGAAGGCTAAAGCTTCAGTTCTGGTCTTTAAGCTCCTCTCCCCCAACTCAGTCTCCTGGAGAGCTTGTGTAGATAATAAATACTACTATTCAATATTTATGAAATCCAGTTCTTCTGCAAATATATCAGTAGACATGTTCAGTGGAGGGAACAAATTCTATCAGGAGCTCGTCACACGGCAATCTGTTCCAGTGGCCAAATACAAGCATCTGCCTGAATGATAAACACCCTAGTGAGGCTGTGGTAGGGCCTGGCTCAGAGCGGGACAGGAGCCGCCCACAACCCACCACCCAAGCCAGGTGCCCCGTGGCCAACCATACTTACCACCACAGCTTCTCTCTTTGTATTCTTCATTTCTGCAGAGAATAGAACAGGTGGGAGTTAAGCTTCTTGGACACTAAATTGACCTTAAAATTCTACCTCCACAATGGGATTTCTCTTAAACAGATTTTGAAATGAGTATGGCAGGCACGGCAAAAAAATTTTCTGTCTATAGACACGTTTGTTGATGGCTTTCCCTCTCAGAAAAGCCGACACAAACACACAATACACAGAACTAAAAATAAATTTTTTCTGTTCTTTTTCCGGCTTATTGTTATTATTGGACCTAGGAAATTAGTTTTTAAATGGCAGAAAGATTGGGTTGATATATTTGTTCATAATGGGAGGATTCTTTGTACCCACTCCCTATGCCCTTTTAAAAAAGTGACTAGGGAGAGAGTTTGCGCAAATCTCATTTATTAAAATCACCCTATTTGATATGATTAATAACCATTATAATTAAATTTCTAATCCCGCTTAGACGTGCCTTGTGCATGTCAGACACACATACCTATGATTGGAGTGATTACAACGATCATTTTTTAAAACACACTTTCCAATTCTTTGTGCTTTCTCTCCACATCGTGTGCATTGTCCTTGAGGCAACAACTTCGGGGGCTGGGTGTGGCATCACCTAAGGCTTGGAGTTGGTCAGATGGCACTCGCTCAGTTCACCAACACCCCTAAAATCGTTCAGTTCTCCCAACCCGCCCCCAGGACAGCACCCAGTCCCCCCTCTAACCAGCCTGGCCTAAATAACTTGTGAAATAGTCAAATCCACTATAATCTCAGAATAAAGTATTATTTGTTCTCTAAAGAGAGGTATCTGTCCAATACAGAGCATTAGCTGTCCTCAGGAGGGGTCACGTCCCTCCATGAGCAACAGAGAGTAGATACTGTCTGTGTTTAACCTGCAGTGAATTCTTCCCTCCTGTCCCACTTGGTGGGGAACAGACCTCTAGGTGCTTAAGTTGAGCTGATTAAAGGCAACTCTGGGTAGGAAACAGGCAGAATCAAAAGGAGCGATCTGAGTGGGCCAACGGCCCCGTGTACCTGACCTTCCTTTCCCCAGCTACACCTGCCCTCAGTGTCAGTCCGCCCATGGACGATGTAGCTAAAAACCCATCCTGACTCTCTGCCAAGTTCAAAGCCTTTCATACAGTACAACAAAGCAAGCAAAAATGATAATAATACCAACAATAGCAACAGCAACAAACCAAGGGAACAGGCACCATACATACCTCCTTTCTTCACCCTACGGGGGAAACAAGGGATGGGCGAGAATTAACCTGAGAGCCCTCTGCACTCGCACACTCAGGACAACAGGGAGGCCTTTGGGCAGCTGTGTTCCCAGGGATCCAGGAGTTGATTGAAAGGGGTCAGGGATGGGGCCTAAATTGAAGGCTGGGCTCCCACCCTTGCTCCGAACAGAGCAACTTCATCACTATTGGTTTGGGACTAAGGAGGTTCTGAGAGCTTGATAAGTTGGGAATATTTCTTTACAGAACTTCAGGAAATACACCTTCTCTGACAACCCTGAGTGAGGGCATAACAACCCCAATCAGACTGCCCAGCAATTCTGCCTGCCCCATTTTTCTCCCTATTATCTAGCTGAGCAGAAGGCTTAGCTCGCAGCAGGAAGGTTCAAGGGCTAGCTGTTAAATCCTCATTTCCTGTAACACAAAGAGCTATACTTGGACTCTAAGACCCTTTCCACGATAACCTTGAATTCTATGATACTGTGACTCTAATTTTATTCTCTTTTGCTATTGGACAAATCTCGACTGCCATTTGGTACAACTAATTTCCAGAGAGACTAGGTCTGAGTCTGAATTACTAGCTAGTTTTTCTTTTTTAAGTCAACCATGTTGAAAATGATTAATATTTAGAAAGTAAGTTAAAGCAAACAGGTTCAAGATACACATTTAACATTTAACCATAAATTGCATGTGAGTCGCAGCATCTTTTGGATGACTGACTTCCTTTAAAAACTTCTGCCCAAATCCTATTACAGAGCACCGCCATCCTCACAAGCTTAAGCATCACTCTTTTGGAGCCAAACTTTTAAAAATCAGTTTGTGAGCAGAGTCCAAACAAAAATGCCTTTTTTAATTTCAGCAGATGTTCAGGGAGTCTTACCTTGAAGTCAAGGTTGCCAATGGCAACGAACTTCCCCAATAAATATGGCAAAATGCAAAGCATATTTTATGCTAATGCCTTATAGTTCTGTACTGAGTCTTTCATTCATAGGTTTTAAATTATTTGTCAGTACTAGTTAATCTTCAAAATATCTTTAAAAGGCATATGAGTCTGATCATCCCTTCTTTTCACCAGTGAGAAATTCTAAAACTCAAGTTCCAATACCCCAAGATTCTTGGGCTTATAGCTAAACTGGGAATCTAGAATCCTGAGCTCAATGAGGCATGAAAAATAATGCAACAAGATTTTAAAACATAGTGTATCTAAACATTTACATCAGAGACAGTGCTAAACGCTTTCTTTGCATTTGTTCATTTAGTTGTTTTGTTTTCAAATAAGGACACTGGGATTCACAGAGGCCCAAATCCATATCCCTAGAAAATGGCAGAGCTAAGATTTGAACCCATACCTTGTCTAACTCCAAAGTCCAGGCTCGGAGCCATCATGCTCTCATTGCAAGAGCTTCTGAAACTCAAGAAACTAGGTCTGGGGGAAGCTTGTAACAATTTAGTGCTCTCTTCACTTCACTCTAGTACCTCACTTTAGCCAGTAAAAGAGACTTCGCAGGGTGTCACAGTAAAATCATGTTAGTGAGCAGAAGAGAATGGGAGGGAGAGAACACAGGTCTGTGTTTACAGCCCTAGAGAGTGAGAGATCAAGGCCAGATGCAAAAGAACAAGCCCAGTCTAATCACTGGAGCTTAATTCCCTTATCAGTTTGGTATGCTTCCTCTAATTCCATCCCATCCGTTAAACATTCTGCAAACAAGAGCACAATGTATTCTAACACTACTCACAATTGAGCTTTTTTCTGAAGCATGTGTTCGGGGCTTCACCAAGAAGGTTGAAGCCCCAGTTTCTTTGAGAGCACTTCAAGGACAGGGTAGGTGCCCAGGAAAACCGAAGAACAGTTGCCTGACCCGGTAGGTGGTAAAGAGGATGCACCAGGACTAAAGTGAGCTAGGATTCTTTCCCCACATATTCTTTTTCTTCCTTCACACCAGGCACCCTCTCTACCCCAAAAAGAAATTCTAAATCTCTACCTTTCCTTCCACTGACATCACTGAAAACAGTGTCCCGAAGGAAGTGGTGAAAAGGACCCAGCCCACTGGGAACTTACGAAGGTTTCTTGTGCTTCCCAGTCTTGTAGGGACAGTGTCTGTGGATGGCTTTGGCCAACTGGACCATCAGAGTCACCAGGAGAATCAGAAGCAACATACCCAACGTGATGACAAAAGGCACACACCACACCGATGGAGAATAAACGTTTTCCCTCAGGATCTGGTAGGTGATCCCGGGCTGGAGTAACAGAGGAGGGGGAAGGGGAGTGGAGGGTGGTGGTGTTCTGACGTCAGCACTCGCCCGCATTGCGTGTTTATTTCACTCTTTGTTTTTGTTCTATAAATTGGACATCTGAGTGCTCACAGTTCTTGCAGCTTCAACCCATCACCTTATTCGCAGTCTTTCCAGACTTCCATTAGACCAAAACCCAGAAAATTTAGGGAACTGAAAAGCAACTCCAGGCCTCATTTTATTCCCTGTCTTTCTTTTCCTTCCCAAAAGCTAAAAAATTCCAATGCCTTTTTTTCCTGCCATATCATGGCATAACCCAGGGACTAATATAGCCATTGTCTCTCACGGGGAAGGCATGAGCCATGGAAGCCTTTTTTGTAACATTTCGTAGGTTTGTCAGCATTCATTCACTACGAGCTGCACTGCCAGATGAGTGGGCTGCTATCACCGTGAAACCTCAAGTTCAGCATTTGCGTCTTAGCGTGGGAGACAGATAAACAAGTTATGGAGATTCCAGAAGTGGAGATGCCACTATTAGGTCATGTTGTAAGCCCCAGAAATGTAGCAATTCCTTACTCGGGGGAGCTTACTGGCTCCAACTGCAACAGAAAACCCTTCAGGTTACCTCATGCCTCCGTTCACTGGGGTGAAACTGGCTCAAGAACAGAGATGAATATTAACCTGCTCTTGGTAAGACTCTGAGAGACAAAATTTGACCACCTGTCATAGGTGGTTTTCTAAGGTTTTAATGACCTTTTCTCTGGTGTACTACAAGTATGGGGCTGCCAACCAAGGGGGCACCTTTACTGGGAACAGGAGGAAAGGGAACAAAAGAGTCAGCACAAGTACAAGCCAGGCGCTCCACGGCACAGGGAGGGGATAATCCTGTCCTCAGGCCCTTCCTTCGTCACATTGGTTCTGTTTGGGCACCTGCTTATTTTTCTTCCTACCATTCACCACAATCTGTAGTTATTTGCTAAATTGCATACCTTTATTAAATTGCATGCATTGTAATCTGTCTCCCCTCTAAATGGGTGGCTCTCGGAACCCCTTGGAAGGCTTGTTGAAAACACAGACTGCTGGGCTCACTGCGGAGTTCCTGATCTATTAGCATGGGATATGGTTGGGGATTCCAGGTTCCAACACCCTTTCCATGAGGCTGTGGGGATGATAGTGGTTGGGTGAGGTATAACTCTAATATTCTGGAATGGGCCCGAGAATATGCATGTCTAACAAATTTACAGGTGATATTAATGCTGTTGTTCTGGGGACCCCACTTTGAGAACTACTGCCCCACATGAGATGTTCCATGAGAGCAAAGATCATTTTGGGCTTGATCACCAAAATGATTGCCGTATTACAGGTATCAAACCAGTATTTGTCAATTGCATAAATTTTAATGGCGTGAAGATGAGAAGTAGGGCACGGATTGGTGCATCACAGCTCTTCGGAAGAAGAGGAGGAGGGCGCCTGGTGGCTGCCTGCTTTCACAAACATAATTTCACCATGGCTCCGAAGAGCAAGCTGAGAAGGGGCCGTGAAGGTAGCAACTGGCCACGTGACCATGAAAATTGTCTTCTGTGCCACAAGCACCACAGCTGGCCGATACCCAATCTATCACAAGTTCCTACACAAACGCACATCTATAGTTGCCAGAAGGAGAAGAGTTAATGGTTCTACCAGTCTCAGGTGTCACTCAGACCCCTATCTACCACCCAGTGACTACTCAAAGCTAGCCTGTGGTTGCCATTTTGGGCAACATCCAACACCTCGACTCTTCAGTCTATCCCACGTTTCCCCTGGGTCTCAGGGCTCCATCGATGTTAATCACAAGGG
>PVJD01015126.1:0-26222 GCA_004026545.1 Mormoops blainvillei | reverse complement strand
CCTAAGGCATAGTTTTCATTAAACATTACTTTAACTAGAAAGCCTACTTCTAGTACAGAAAAAGTACTTCTGAAGGTAAATTAGATTCACAGAACTTTAAATAGTGTGACTACTCTTTATTTTCTTCTCTTTTCTGTCTGACCTTCTATGTAACCAGCTTTCACAGGAGTCCTACAACATGGGGTAATTGTTGGAGAGGTATCAAAGATATTAGTTATTAAGAAAAAGAAAACTATTTGTGGAAATAAGAAAATCCAGAATAAGGCCAGTAGTTATCACACACACACACACACACACAAAAAGGTTTTCATGCAATCAAAAATATAAGGATTTCATTTGAAGCTTGTTGGTTCTGGTGGTGACAGGCAGCACAGACGCTGACTTTTCCGGAACACGAATGCCAACATTTCCCGTTTCACTCCTGCAACCTCTTAATGAAATCTTGCACCTTGCTTTTGCTAACAAACAGTATTCCTTTACTTTTGTAAATATCACCACTCCTTCCTTTTATTTCTATTACTTCCTTTTGAATATTACTTTTGATATATCATCAGAAACTGAATACTGCCTTTGCAACACAAATTTGATTTTAATCCTAGTCTTTTTTTCCCATTCAATTCAAACTGATCAATCCATTTGCACTCAACAGTATCTGCTGACTAGTTGCTATATACCAGACAATGGAATCTAGAATACATACAAGCTCATGGGATTTATGTTCTAGCGTCAATTAAATAATTGAAAATGGAATGACTGTTATGGAGGTCATTTTATGTGGAAGCATATGGTAAGGAGGTTAAGAAATATATTCCTAAAAGTAACATTTAAACTGAGGTTTGAAGAGAACGTAGGAATTATCCAAGCCCGGGGTAGCTGTAGACATCTGCAATAGAATCTGACAAAAGTCAGTGCATTGAAGAAACTAAACTAAATCAGCATGCCCGGCTGGAGCAGAGCAAATACAGGAATGAGACATTTTACATGACTCTAAGAAAGGAAACAAGGAGATATAACAAATTAGTTCTTCAACCATGTGTGAAGAGGTGAATGCTATTTTACTTTACTGGTACCAGAATGTCTTCTGGGAAAGGAACTGTGCTTGTCTGGAGAAGATCCTTCCTTAGCCACTCGGGGTGGAAATGAGCCACTGAAAGCAGAGATGTTCCCAGTTCTGCTCCACCTGAACAAGGGAGAGGGTTGGGCTACTTTCACTTCCTTCTTTTCTCTTTCTGGCTGAATGAGGACGAGATGAGAGAAAGGTGTAGTGAGGAGAGGACAAAGAAACTGCCTTATGTTGCCTTTTCTTTTTTTTTAAAGCAGAGATCTTGACATGGTTTTAGACAAGGGAGCTTGTTTGGAGGGTGACCTCAAGAAGCAGAGTGAGGGATTGGAGAGGGTGGGATTGGAGAAGGAAGGAAAGGCAATAAAGGGAGTGTTATATACCTGTTCACTATGATGAGTAACCGTATTCCATCCTACCAGGATTCTCTGAGAAGGCTTGAAGGACCTACCTCAGATGATCTCTGCTAAAAGTTGCCCTCAAAAGTGCCCTCACACTTTTGCTTGCTTCTGCACGAATACTGGGCGGCTTCTGAAGACAGTGGAGAAAACCATAAGGCAAAACCTGTGAGATCTTGGAAAGACCCAAAGAACTGTCCACGGTACCTGCATAAAATCAGGTGTCATAAGGAGATTGCATAAAACACAGAAGTATCTGCTGTTGGAGTCAACCAAATAATGGGTTGAGAATTGAGGATTTATGAGAACCTGAGCTATGTATGGCATGGGGGAGGCAACTTCCAAAAACTGAGACGTGTAATATGCCCCTTTAGTTGCTATGAGTTGCTGTAAAATAAACCTTGATATGCTTCACCACCATTTGTCACACTTAACTAATGAGAATCTTCAGTAAATTTAATCATAGTCACACACACACACACTCTTATAGGAAAAATAAGATTTTGATGAGAATTAAGTAAAGGCTCAATTTTCACATCTGAGTGATCTGAAGTGAAAAAGCAAAAACCCTTGGCAGAACTAGACTCCACATGACATTGACAGCACACATCCATTATTCAACCTGGGGAATTTTCAAAAATCATGGAATCTTTGGGCTCCCTAGGTTTGAAAGAGTGAAGATGCCAGATATCATCTAGTTTACACATACTAAGAATTTTGAATTAACATGTATGTCAAAGTTATTTAGAGTTTTAAATACAAATTCCCAATGATCCAATTTGTGTTAAAAATAAATCATTCTTGTTACAGGGTTGAGATTAGATTAGAATGGTGGCATCAGTAGATTAATGAGAACAATTAGCCCATGTAGTTCCACAGTTCCACCAACAGTCTTCATGATAAAGGAGATGAAATACTGAGGAATGAAGCAATTTTAAGAGGAAGATGATATATTTAATTAGGGAACGTGTTGAATTTGAAAACCCTATGGGAAAAAAATGGAGATATCCAATAAAATTGACAAATCCATCATCCAAAAGGAGCATTGGGTTAGAGATAGTAATATAGTGTTCTTCATAAACTAGATTCAAAACCATGGGTGCAGGTAAGATCCTTTAGGATTGGACCAAGGTAAATGGAGACAGAGCGAGGGAGAAGACAGAAAGGAAGAAGAGGAGGAGTAGGAAGAAAAGAGAATGGAAGGGAAGGGAAGACAGGAGTACCTAAAGGGTGGAAAAGCTCTAGACATAAACACTTGAGAGCAAGAAGAAATGAAGGATTATTTTAAAGAAGACATATTTAGATATGTAAGAAAAATGAGAGAATGTGCTCACAAATACTGAAGAGAAGAGAATATCTTTGGAAGGAACTGCCTAATGGTACAGCATGTTCAAACACAAAAAGATAAGAAATATGTCCATTTATCCTAGAAAGTTAAAATGTGATAAAGACTGAGATATGCCCATTGAATTTCAGCCTGGAGGGCATGGTGACCTTGACGGGAAAATTGTCAGTATGGTGATGGGGCTGAGACCCACTGGAGTGAATGGTCAAGTGAGGAATTGCAAACATCAAGGGGAAGCAACTGAGGGGGTTTAGCTCACACTTACACCACACATCTCAAGAAAGAAAACAAGGGAAGTGTGTATTATTGTCATCACTTTAGGGATTAAAAAACTGAGCTTTATGGAGGTTAAGTAACTTGTCCAACATCACATAGTAAATATCAGAGCTGCAATTCAAAATCCTTGCTAAATTCAATTAAACCCAGTACACCACATCATGCGCTGCATCAGCTTAGGAATGTACACTGAAGATGGGGACATTTTATTATATGTAAATTATACCTCAATTTTAAAAAATGACAACACTAAGATACAGACACAAACATAAAAACATAGTATCTCTAAGTGTTAAAGAAAAGTTAAGAGGGGAATTAAGAATTTTTAAAATATATATACATATGACTCTGACAAAGATGTTTTTAATGGGCTAGAAAGGGTGTTTGTTGTGAAGTACGAAACTCTTAATGTACTTCTGGGAATGAACTAGTTATCTCATGAGACTATAAGCTCCTTTAGGGCAGTTTTCATATCTTAATCATCTTTGTTTTCCCATCTTTTACAGTTGCTGAAACATAATGTGCTGTTATGAAATATTTATTGTAGCTTATTGAATTGCACTGAATCAAAAAAACTAAGAAAACAAACTCCAGTTCTAAGATATAAACAATTGAAAAATTATTTAAGTGTAGGTGAGAATCATTCTGATTGTATGTAATTTACTTCTACACCACTTTACTTCTGAGAAATATATTTCTATTACTGAAAAATTATGTTTAATGTGGGTCTGTGAATGACTGTGTGATTGTGTATATGTGATGTGTGCTTTTGATTAGTAGGTCCAGCAAATTGAAAGCCAGTCAATTTTCATTACTCTTTAATAAAGAGTGATCATCTACTCATGTAAAAATTTACTTGTTATTTTCCCATTAAGGTTGGTTGGTTATAAACTAACAAGTCAACTCTGCAGCTTTAAGTAAAATGCCTGCTGAGCTGCTGCAACAAAGGGTCCCAAAAACCACGTGACTCAAGCAAAACAGAAACATCTTTATATCTTGTGTATGGTAGGCAACCTTTGGAAGGTAGATGGTTCTGCTACATGAGGTCATTCAGAGACCCGGAGGCTTCTGCTCTGCTGCTCTGTTATCAGTGAAGGAAGTGGTTCTCAAACTTTATGTCCTTCAGAATCATCTGGAGGTCTTATTGAAACAGATGACTGAGCCCACCCCCCGGAGTTTCTGATTTAGTAGGTCTGGGGTGGGACCTGGGAATCTGCATTTCTAACAAGTCCTCACAATACATCTGCTGAGTTGCTTGCATGGAAAGGCTTGGATTATAAATATAAATATATCTATATTATATCTATATCTATACTGTATCTATAGATAGATATGTTTTTGTTTATATCTGTCATTTAAGAACTTAGTCACACAGCCATACTTAACTGCAGAGAAAATGGTAAATGTACTCTCTGGCTGGGAAGACTGCCTAACTAAAATCCAGGAAGTTCTACTACCAAAAGAAAAAAAAAAAGGAAATACCATTAAGGGTATCTTAGCAGGTTCAGCCACAAAACCATAAGCAAGGGTGTTATAAAATTATTAAGACAAGGAGAAAATCATCCATAGAAGGGAATAATATAATAATAATAATAATAGCCAAGAATTCAGTACTTAATATACTCAAAGCTCTGTGCAAACCACATTATATGTGATATATCCTTTATTTTCTCAGTTACTCTATGAAGTAAGTCATAAAATACTCTATATTCTTCAAATTTATAGGAATGGACACTAATTTATTATCCCAAGTTTATTCATTATTAGATTTCAAAATTAGTCTGACAATCCTAAAACGTACACAAAAAGGACATACCAATTTCCTTTTTATTAGAGCTTCTCAATTTCTAAAGCATAATACTTAAAATTAGTTTAGTTCAAGTCCAGATCTTTAGTCCAGTCTACCTGTTTTTCATTTGCCAGTTTATCATGTGAAAGTATCATCACTTAAAAAGACTTATTGATTAATATTAATAACTAACATATATTGAGTAGTTATTACATTCCAGGTATTTTTTCTAGGTTTTTGTTTAATGTACTACCCTATTAATTAATTTGATCCCTGAGACCATACTAGGAGGCGGGAATTGTAATTATTTTTATTTCCCAATGGGGAACTGAAGCACAAACTTGCTCTCAAGGTTGTAGAGTTCACAAAAGCTGAGCCTAGACTGGGACTGCCACAGTCTGTGCTCCTAATCACTATAAAATTATGCTTCCTCTTAAATTATTATTGTACTATGAGGAGTACCAAAATAAATACAAAGAGTGGGGCAAAATGCTTACAGTTGTTCCTATGGAAAATAATATATTCATAAGTAATGGTACAAGAATAAACTCTTTTTTGTAGTCAAAGCTGTGAACCTACTTTTGACCTACCCAGTGCACTGTAACTGGAGAGTAAAGAAAGGTTATAGGACTTTTCCCTCAATTAAAAAAAAATTATATATGTATATAAAAAACACATTTTTTACTTTGGTAGGAATGTCATGAAATGAACTTCGAAGCATGTTACTAGGGAGTCACAATTGAGCTCGATGGAACTGAAACAGATCTCCAAGTGAGTAGACGGCATCCATAGTCTGTTTCCATTTCTAAAAGGTCTGTGCCATCACTGCATATTCACGTACACCCACTAAAATTACTCTCACTGTCGTCATTGAAGTTTTAATGGAAGAACACGGGGAATGCAAGTGTTGTCTATATTCTCTGCTTCAGTGTTTTGCTTCCCATTCTCTCTTGAACTCACTCCATCAAGCTGTTTACCTCACTCGCTGAAAACACCATTGAATCCATTGGTCAAACTCTCATGTAGTTGAAGCAACCATTAGCATTTGGCATGGGTAATCATGCCCTCTAATCGGACAGTTTCTTCAGTTGGCTTTTAATTTACTGTTCTCTGTCCTCCTGCCTCACTGCTCCTATTGAATGCCTTGTACTGGTTCCTCTTCCTCTCCCCTAAAACCAGATCCCTTTAAACTAATTCAGTCCTCAGACCTCTGTTCTTTTATTCCAGTGTCGTCTCTGCTCTATAAACACTTATGTCCACAATTTTTGTTTCAATTCAATTTATTGGCATGGCATTGGTTAATACAATTATGTGAGTTCCAGGTGTACCATTCTATAATATATTCTCTGTATATTGTACTGTGTGCCCACCACCCCCACATCTCCTTCCATCACTATTTACTCCCCCCACCATATTCTCTTCTACCTACCCCACCCACCTTTCCCCTCTGGTAATCGCCATAGAGTTGTCTATCTATGAGGGTTGTTTTATTGTTTGTTTGTTTAATCCCTTCACCTTTTCCACCCATCTCACCAGCCCTCCAATCCACTCCCCTCTGACAGCTGTCAGTCTGTTCTCTGTATGTAAGGGACAGTTTTGATTTTGCTTGCTAGTTTATTTTGTTCATTAGATTCCACATATAAGTGAAATCATATGGTGTTTGTCTTTTCTCTGACTGGTTTATGTCACTTAGCGTAATATTCTCTGGTTCCATCCATGCTATCACAAAAGGTAATATTTTCTTCTTTTTTATGATTGAGTAGTATTCCATTGTGTAAATGTACGACAGCTTTTTATTCACTTATATTCTCATGGACATTGAGCTGCTTCCAAACCTTAGCTATTGTAAATAATGCTGTAGTGCACACAGGGGTGCTTATGTTCTTTTGAATTAGTGTTTCATGCTGCTTCAGATATGCTCCCATTAGTGGAATCACTGGGTCATAAGGCAATTCCATTTTTAGTTTTTTAAGGTAACTCCATACTGCTTTCCACAGTGGCTGCACTAATCTGCATTCTCACTGACTGTGCACAAGGGTTTCTTTCTCCCCACAACCTCGCAAATACTTGTTGTTTGTTGATTTATTGATGATAGCCATTCTGACCGATGTGAGGTGGTATCTCATTTTGGTAAACATACAATGGAGTAAAGATAGTCTATTCAATAAATGGCATTGGGAAAACTAGACAGATATGTGCAAAGATGAAACTAGACCACCTTGTTATACCATATACAATAATAAACTCAAAACAGATTAAAAGCTTAAATGTTAGACTCAAAACCACAAAAATCCTAAAGAAAAAATAGGCAGTAAAATCTCAGACATTTCTCACAGCAATATTTTTTTGATATATCTCCACAAAAGAACAAATAAATAAATGGGACTACATCAAACTAAAAGGTTTTTGCATATCAAATGTAACTATCAACAAAATGAAAAGACAACCCACTAAATGAGAGAACATATTCACCAATGATACATCTGATAAGGGGTTAATATCCAAAATTTATAAAGAACTTGCACAACTCAACACCAAAAAAACAAACCGTCCAATTAAAAAATGGGCAAAGGACCTGAATAGACACTCTTCCAAAGAGGACACAGAGTTGACCAATGCACATATGATAAGATGCTCAACATCGCTTAAATCTATGATTTTAAATACTATAACCTTCCAAACTTGTATCATTAACTCAGGGTTCTCCCAAGAACTCTAAACTCATTTATGCAATTTTTTCACTGTACAACCCACCTGAAATTAACACTGCATCACAACACTAATATTTCCCAAAAACCAGCTCTTGATTTTTATACCCCAAATATGATTGATTGATAGATTGATTAACCTTTTTACTCTTATTCTATTACAGTCACCCCAGTTTTTCCCCCTTTGCCCTCCTCTGCCCATCCCACCCTCCACTCCCACATTCAGTCCCCACACTATTGTGTTACTTCAACCACTTCGCTACATGAAAACTTTGTACTTCAGTTGCTTAGTCTGTCTCACTCAAAATCAATGCTCTTAAGTATATTCTACTGCAATTATAATAGAAAATCTGCACTAAAACAATTATATAAATAAGATAAATGATAAACAGATACAGTACCATGTTGAAACAATACATTGATTCCTCTCTGCTTCAAAAATTGACAATAAAGTAATATATTTTCAAGTACAATTAAACTTTCTATTTTAACTATTTCAAAAAGAACTATTATAAATTTTCAAGTTAAACTCATAATCCAAAAATACCAATACCTTGATGGCAAAATGCAAGCATAACTTGTATCCGCTAGCCATTTTACCTTTCAATTACATCTATGAGAATGCAAGCTCCTTAAAAGCAGAGGCTGTGTTTTCTTCAAAAAGGGATTCCTAGCACCTAATGTAATGCCTCACACATGGCAGGCACACAATAAGTATTTGTGGAATAAATTTAAAATGTTTACAACAAAAGAGAAGTAGGTTTGAGGTGAAAAATAATCAATGGTGAATATTATAAGCTGCATAAATACATCAAGAAATTCCATCTTACAAAATGAATACTCAGATTATATTTTTCATTTTTATTTATATTTATATAAGTATAGTTGGTATACAATATTATATTAGTTTCAAGTGTACAATACACTGGTTTGACATTTTTATAGTTTACAATGAGATCACCTCACTAATTCAAGTTACCATCTGTCATCATGTACACTTATCACAATATTATTTACTGTATTCTTCACTTTTTTCACCCATATGCCAACCCTCTCCCCTCTGGCAACAACCCCTTTTTGTCCCTGATTCTATGAGTCTGTTGATGATTTGTTTTATTTGATCATTTGTTTTGTCTTTCTAAAGTTCACATATAAGTAAAACCATAGAGTATTTGTCTCTCTCTGTCTGATTTATTTCACTTAGCATTATACCCTTTGGATCCATCCATTTGTCACAAATGGCAAGATTTTATTCTATTTTATTACTGTGTAATATTCCATTATATATCTCACATCTTCTTTATTCGTTCATCCGATGGATGCCCAGGGTGCTTTTATACCTTGGTTATTGTGAATAATGGCACACAGAACACAGAAGTGCATGTATGTCTTCAAATTAGTATTTTCATTTTCTTTGGATAATTACCCAGAAGTGGAATTCCTGGGCCATGTGGTAGATTTAATTTAAGTTTTTTGAGGAAACTTCATATTATTTTCCATAGTGGCTGCATGAATTTGCAATCCCACCAAAAATGCACAAGTGCTCCCTTTTCTCCACATCCTCACTAACACTTATTAGTTATTGATTTTTGGATAATACTCATTCTGACTGGTGTGGGGTGGTTGGAGGTATCATGCTTCCTGATTTCAAACTGTATTGCAAAGCTATAAAATTTTCTTTTAAAAATGTATGGTAATGGCACAAAAAAATCAATGGAACAGAATAGAGAGCCCAGAGATAACCCCTCACGTATTTGGTCAACTAATCTATAACAAAGGAGGCAAGAATATAGAATGGAGAAATGACAGTTTCTTCAATGAGTGGCATTGTGAAAACTGGACAGAAACATGCCAAAAAAAAAAAAAAAAGAAAGAAAGAAACTGTACTACTCCCCTAATACCTTATACAAAACGAAGCTCAAAATCAATAAAAGACTTAAATGTAAGGCCCAAATCCATAAAACCCTTACCAAAAACAAACAAACAAACAAACAAACAAACAAAACCTTAGGTAGTAAACTATTGACATCAGCCTGAGTAATGGTTTTTGGATATATCCCTGCAAGCAAGAAAAACAAAGCAACATTAAACAATTGGGACTATATCAACTAAAAAGCTTCTGTACAGTGAAGGAAACTATCAACAAAATGAAAAGACAACCCACTGAATGGGAGAATATATTTGCAAATGATATATCCAATAATGGGTTGATATACCAATATATAAAGAACTCATACAGCTCAATAACAGAAAAAAAGAAACATTGTGATCAAAAAATGGGCAGAAGACATGAAAAGACATTTCTTCAAAGAGCACATACAGATGGCCAACAGATATACAAAAAGATGTTCAGTATCACTAATCATCAGAGAAATGCAAATCAAAATCCCAATGAGATATCACCTCACACCAGCTGTTTTTTAAATAATTTTTAATAATTCAAGAGAAATAATGGTATCTTTATTATTTTAATACCTATTATAGTACTACATAAACAAGAGGATAATAACACTGCTACAAAAAATTTGATACATTTAATAAAATGTATTCTATCAGTAATTCAAGTTGTGAGCTCTGGGGAATAACAGATACACAACACAACTCAGCCTCCTCACGTGTGAATTGACACCTGTTAATATGTATGCATCTGCTTTGTGAGAACTGATGGGAATCTCTTTGACCCCTTAAAATAGTCCAGGGAAGAACATTTCCAACTTAGCTGTTTCTGTGGTTAGGAGTAATGTTATAGTTCTGATTTCAGATTCATTGTCTATAATACAAGTGGGTAAAAATACCCACCTCATGTGATATGCATGAACATTTCGTGAGACATCACTTATAAAACATCTAATGTATTGCTAGGTTCACTATAAATTCTATTTTGTAAAATAATAATGCTAAGAATTTGTTATTTAATGACAGTGATGAATGAAAATGATTGAAGTCTTCATGTTCTCCAATCTTTAGCTTTCTGTCCGAACTGTTTATCAAGCAGGATCCGAGGGTGAGTGAGGACCAAACCTGAGCCACAAACTGCGATGGAACTTCTTCACACTGATTTTTTTAATTATAATGTGTTTTTCAAACATACATTTCCCAGCCATTTCCCCTCCATTGCGGTTGATCCTGACTTGCTGTACAGTGCTCGATTAGAGGATCTGGGGACGTGTAAGAGGATGTTGTTAGGTGAGTGTCTGTAAACTCTCCGGGTGTTCCAAAGTGTGCAGCTGCACACCAGCCCTCAGCCCAAAGCCTGGCTTCACTCCCCATCTTCCTTAGAAATACTGTCTTATCAATCATTCTATTTACTTTGGGGGGTTTTGGTAGATGTTTTAATTTCAAGGATTCCTTTTTAGAATATAATATACTTGGAAAGAGTCAAAGCTTAGTTCTCATTCAGAAGTTTAATGATAATTAGTTAATGCCTATCCAAGAATAAAACCAGGTGATGATTCGATAACTAATTTCATCTAACTTCTATAAAAATAATTTCAGTTATTTTTACTACATTAACTATATATACCTAAATTGATAAAATGGAGTCGTTATTTTGATTGTTGCTTGTTTTTGTTTGATTTTGCTACTGTATAGCCATAGTTCACCTCTCCCTTCCTCTTCTCCATCCAAAAAAAAGGTGAAAGACAAAGAAAGAATTAAACTTAAAGGAAGGAGTAGTTTGTCTAAAGAGGTTGGAAAAGCCATTTTTTATTTTCATGGCCAAGAAAATTTTTACAGACTATGGACAGAAGGACAGCACTTGTAAAACTGTTACAGCGCATGGTAATGTCTCGTCTTTTCCTCAGGCCATGTGATGTTCAATTGAACTCAAATTTAGCTCTTTAAATGTCTAAGCATTTATTTATGTTATTTGAGTTAGAAATTTTCAAAAGAGCACAGTCTTAAACTGCATATAAACAAACACACTGCACCTCATAAGTGATGACTGAGGGACTGGCAACTCAAACAATTAATATTGGGTTTCTGTTCAAAGAAACCAGCCTCACTAAAGGCTCCAGGATGAAGTTCCAGTTATTTTATTCTATTTTTCTATAACTGTTGTCTCTCTCCTCATTGTCAATGACACATCTTGGCAGAGTCAATATCAGGCTCAGGAACAGCTCTCCGGCGTTTCCTCCACCAGACATGGGGTAAACAAACATGTCTTCACTGACATGAGTGTTTTTCCTTCTTCAGGCCATGTTTATTTCAGATCTGTCGTGGTCAATAATTATGGTTTCATTTAGTCTGAGATGCAGATAAAGGAAGAGATACTTGGCTCTGTTCACCTGTCCCCAGCATATGTTGGCTGCATAAGGAGCTTGTTTGTTAAGGAAATCGTTACTTTTTGATGTTTTGGTTGATTTATGTGTCCAGTACAATGTGGTTTCTTTGATGTCCAGTAGCATGAGAACAATATGTGTAAACAGATAATATCCAGCTAACTGCTCATTTATGTATATGAAATCTTTGCATTTTTTCAGGGTCACCAAATGGGGAAATCAAAGGGCAACCTCTTTGTTTTTCCCTGTAGATTGAAAACACTACAAATTAAATGACCCTTCAATGATTCCCAAAAGGAAGAGAGAAAAAAATAGCTTTTGCTGTGTATTATGAAATGTTAGCAGAAGCCACATTTTTAAATGTTTAAAAAATATTTAAACTCTAAGGTTAATGATCTCTTGCATTAATGTAGGATTTTATCTAAAGGAAAAGAGGTAAAAATGGAATGTGAATGTGGATTAGTACTCAACTTGAAATAATCAGATCAGGAGACAACTTAATTCCAATTAAATGAAAAAAGCATTCGCTCAATAGTTTCTCTAAATTTTCCTAAATCCTTCATTGCACAAATTGTTCCTATTATAAGTACTTCAAATCAGAGTCTCAATAATAAATCATACACCAATGAAATGAATGGAATCTGAAACTAATTAAACTATTGCTTCAACTTGATTATTTTTCTTAGATTAAGATGTATTTGTTTCACATTTTTTATTTTTTAACTTCAGAAAGACCTCAAGAGTCTCATGATTATTTTTGATAATAAAATACAGGCTATGATGTCAAAAATATAAACCAAACCCTGTATTTATATCTAAGTAGTCAAAGGGGGTGCAATTTGCTAAAATGCACAATAACACTTTAGGGGGGGTTATACTTATTTTTTAAGTTTCCTTAAAATCACAAACCTTATATGAAGACTGCATCAGATATTTAAAGTGGTCTGGATAGAATTCTAGTTTGATCTTTACCCTCTTTCATCTACCAGTACCCTTTCGCCTGGGATATTGTAATTATTTGGAATTTATTTGCTTTTCCTGTTTCTCTTAATATTTTTGATACTACGCTAAATGCATGATACCACATTTATGTGTTTATTTTGTTTTTTTCACATAAATATACTCTCTTCCTATAGATATGTGCAGATATATTACAATAAATTAATGTCAGAACTCAAATCTAAACTTACAATTGGCACCAAGACCACTGAGTATCTCAGATTATATCTTTTGCTTTCTTAGATCCTATAGATGACCTTCAACCTGATAAGATGCTTTTCCAGCACATGGAGATTGTGGAACAAGGGAATATCAAGCAAAGTAATTCCTACTAAAACTACTACAAAGGTGGTGAAATAAAAACTTCCTCATCTGCCTCATTCAAACCCTGCTTCCAGCCAGCCTACCAGGGCTCACTGTTGGCCTCAGTGCCCCAGTGGTCTAATATCCTGAACCATGTCCAGATATATAAATATGTTCTTGTCTCTTGCTCTTCAATAAATATTACTTGCCTGAAAGTTATACAGCTTAATTAACCAATGTCACTGCAATAAATTCAATAAACAAATAAATAAATTAACTAAAAATTTCTGTATTTGAGAGATAACTTTTAAAGCACTATTGGATATATGGAGCAGTAAAACACATCAAAACAAAATTAAACACTGGCACTTTTATTTTTTGGACATTTTTAAAAAATAAAAAAAAAGAACAAATATATTTTGGTCAAGATGGCACCATAGGTAAACACAGTACACAGAAGCTTCCACAACCCCATCAATATTACAACACAAGTAAATTGCCATCATTCAGAGCCATCTGAAATCTAGCTGATCAGAAGTCCTATAAAGAAGGATATAAAGAATCCACATCCATACTGGTAGGAGGAGCTGAGATGCAAAATAGGCTGGTCCCACATCCACATGTGGCAGATAAAAACTGGGAGAGATATCTTGGCTGCAGATGTTTCCTCTGAGGAGTGAGAGGCCCCAACCCCATATCAGAACTCCCAACCTAACATTCCAGTGTCTGGAAGAGAAGTCCCAAAAACTTCTGGTTGTAAAAGCCAGCAAGAATGGAGGCTGAGTGAGACAGAAGTCTATTGGAGTCCTCGCCATTCCCCTTAAAGGGCCCGTGCATGGACTTTGGACTCCCTCTGAGATGCAGCACTAGGGCACCAGGAACACACGGGGAGGAACTAAATTATCTGGTTTCAAGATGAGGCCTTGAGAGGTGGTTGTCTCCCAGACAGAAGTGCTAACAGAAACCATTATTCCTTTTCTGAGCCCTTCAACCACAGAGCCAGCAGGTGAGTGCCATATGTGAATATCTACCAATCTGGATAACACTGTTTGCCCTGCGCTGGTGATTCCCTGACACCCTGCCCACCCAAGCCATTTCCAGTGGCTTTTCTACAAACTGCCTCTCTTGTCTCATGCTTCAAACTTTGATAAAATCTTATAAACAAGCAGTATCTGGCCTCTGCATACCCTTACTTCTTGCTAAGAGGCCCCAAGCCCAGCACTAGTGGCAGCCACCCTCAGTTCACAGCATGACTTCTCCCAGTCATCCCTAAACCCAGCACAAGTAGCAGCCAACTGCAGATTTCTCTGTAGCTCATGTTAGGTGGCCCCAAGCAGGGCATAGGCAGTAGCTGACCTTACACCTCTTAGGACGCCCCATAGCCATTGTACCTGGTGGTCAGCTTCAAACCACTTCAGATTACAACCCAATCACCTCCACAAGCAACACACTCAAGGGGAAGAATTGGTGGACACTAAATCCCCACTAAAGTGAGTCCTGCCCTATGTGGTGGGTATCTGGACAGCAGCTCTCCTGCTGTAGTTGCAGCTAGTCCTGACAGTTAATCAGCCTGGGGGTCAATCTCTCCCAGTGAAGTGCCAACAATAATCAAAGCTCAATTACAACAGCAAAGTGTATGCAGCCGAGAGGAGACATACCTGGAGTCCTCAGCTCAAGGGACTGATAAACCTATGACACTGGACCATACAGAAAACCTACTATACAATGCCACTCTACCAAGTCCAGAAGATGTAGCAGCTCTACTTAATACACAGAAACAAACACAGGGAGGCTGCCAAAGTGAGGAGACAAAGAAACAGGTCCAAAATGAAAGAAAAAAAGTCTCCAGAAAAAAGAACTAAATAACAGGGGAGCAAGCCAACTACCAGATACCGAGTTCAAAACAATGGTTGTAAGGATGCTCAAGGAACTTTGTGAGAACTTCAACAACATAAAAAAGGACATGGAAACCATAAAAAAGAACGAGTCAAAAATGAAGGGTACACTAACCGAAATGAAGAATAAATTAAAAGGAATCAACAGTAAACTAGATGAAGCTTAGGATCAGAACAGTGATTTGGAAAATAAGGAAACCAAAAATACCCAATCAGAACAGTAATAGTGCAAGCAATCTCCAAGACAACATCAAGCATACCAATGTTTGCATCATGGGGGTGCCAGAAGGAGAAGAGAGAAAGCAAGAAATTGAAAACCTATTTGAAACAATAATGACAGAAAATTTCCCTAACCTGGTGAAAGAAATAGACATACAAGTCCAAGTACCATAGGGAATCCCAAACAAGGTGAACCCAAAGAGGTCCATGACAAGGAACATCATAGTTAAAATGGTAAAGGTTAAAGACAAAGAGAGAATTTTAAAAGTAGCAAGAGAAAAGCAGTTATTTATGTACAAGAGAGCTCCCATAAGATATCAGCTGAATTCTCAACAGAAATTTTGTAGGCTAGGGGGACCGGCACAAAATATTCAAAGAGATGAAAAGCAAGGACCTACAAACAAGATTACTCTACCTAGCAAAGCTATCATTTAAAACAGAAAGACAGATAAAGAGTTTCCCAGGCAACAGAAAAGCTAAAGGAGTTCATTACTATCAAACCACTGTTTCAAAAAGTATTACTAGGTCTTCTTTAAGAAGAGAAGATAACAAATATGAATATTAAAATGGCAATGAACACATATCTATCAACAATTACTTTAAATACAAATGGACTATATCCTCTAATGAAAAGACATATGGTGACTAAGTGGATAACAAAATAAGACCCTTATGTATGCTTTCTACAAGAGATTCACTTCAGATGAAGAGACACACACACTGAAAATAAAGGGATGAAAAAAGATATATTTCATGAAAATGGAAACAAAACAAGACAAAAAAGCAATACTTATGCCAGACAAAATAGACCTTAAAACAAAGGCTATAACAAGAGACGAATAAGGACCCAGCAGTTCCACTTCTTGGTATTATCTGAAGAAACCAAAACACTAAATCAAAAAGACAAATAAACCTACACACTTATTGCAGCATTATTTACAACACTAAGATATGGAAGCAATCTAAGTATCCATCAGTTGATGAATGGATAAGGAATTGGTGCATATATACAATGGGATATGACTCAGATATAAAAATGAAGGAAATCTTGCAGTGTGCAAAAAATATGGATGGACCTAGAGGGTATCATGTTAAGTAAAATAAGTCAGGCTGAGAAAGAAAAATACCATATAATTTCACTTATATATTGATTCTAAAGAACAAAATAAACAAACAAGCAGAACAGAAGTAGACTCATAAATACAGAGAACATTTTGATGGTTGCCAGATAGGACAGGGGTTGAGGAAATGGGTGAAAAAGATGAGGGAATTTAGAAGTACAAATTGGTAATTACAAAATAGTCATGGGGATGTAGAGTATGGCATAGGGAAAGTAAAAAAAATATGGCAATAACCAAACTTTCAGCCAACGTGGGGTCATAGATAAATACACTTTGCCTCCTTGCACAACCAAAAGGACAACAAATTTAAAAATAAAGAACAACCAGAACTACCAGAAAATCAGACTGTATGGCTGTCCAACAACCAAGGAGCTAAAGAAGAAACATTCATCCAAACTGGTAGGAGGGGTGGAAATGGGCAGCCACAGTGCAGAGGATGCACAACAAGGCAGCAGCTGGCGGACCAGGAGGTCCTGCATTTGCATGCATGTAAACCAGGAGAAACAGCTGGGGAGTGAGACAGACCACACAACCAAGGGTTCCTGCAGGGGAAAAGAAAATCTCAGAACCTCTGGCTGTAAAAACCTGTGAGGGCTGCGGCAGCAGGAGAAACTCCCAGCCTCACAGGAGAGGTCTTTTGGGAGTTCCACAGGGTCCAAGAGCTTACATGAACCCACGCACACAGGAATCAGAACCAGAAGGTCCCAGTTTGTTTGTGGGTAGTGGGAGAAGTGATTGAAAGCCAGCCGGGATGCCAGCAAGCTGCATTGTTCTCTCTCTGGCCCCTCCCCCACATACAGGGCCACAACAGAGCAAAGTGGGTTGCCCCGCCCTGGTGAGTACCAAAGACTCTTCCCCTTATAATGTAACAGGTGCACTGAGACAAAGAAATGTGGTCCAAATAAAAGAACAGATCAAAACTCCAGAAAAAATACAACTAAGCAATAAAGAGATAGCCAACCTATCAGATGCAGAGTTCAAAACACTGGTAATCTGGATGCTCACAGAAATGGTTGAGTATGCTCACAAAATAGAGGCAAAAGTGAAGGCTATGCAAAGTGACATAAAGAAAAATATACAGGGAACCAACAGTAAAGGGAAGAAAACTGGGACTCAAATCAATGCTTTGGAGCAGAAGGAAGAAATAAACATTCAACCGGAACAGAATGAAGAAACAAGAATTCAAAAAAATGAGGAGGCTTAGGATCCTCCAGGACAACTTTAAACGTTCCAACATCTGAATCTTAGAGGTGCCAGAAGGAAAAGAGGAAGAGCAAGAGACTGAAAACTTATTTGTAAAAATAATGGAGAACTTCCCCAATCTGGCAAAGGAAATAGACTTCTAGGAAGTCCAGGAAGCGCAGAGAGTCCCAAAGAAGTTGAAACCAGGAAGCACACACCAAGGCACATCATAATTACATTACCCAAGATTAAAGATAAGAAGAAAATCTTAAAAGCAGCGAGAGAAAAGGGGAGAGTTCCCAGAAGACTATTAGCTGATTTCTCAAAAGAAACCTTGCGGGCAAGGAGGGCCTGGAAAGAAGTATTCAAAGTCATGAAAGGGAAGGACCCACATCCAAGGTTACTATATCTGGCAAAGCTATTATTTTTAATGGAAGGGCAGATAAAGTGCTTTCCAGGTAAAGTAAAGTTAAAGGAGTTCATCATCACTAAGATCTTTTTACATGAAATGTTAAAGGGACTTACCTAAGAAAAAGAAGATGATCAAAACTATGAACAGTAAAATGACAACAAACTCACAACTATCAACAACAGAACCTAAAAACAAAAACAAGCCAAGCAAACAACTAGAACAGCAACAAAATCACAGAATTGTGTATCACATGGAGGGTTATCAGCAGGGAGGGGGTGGAGAGAGAATGAGGGGTAGAGGTACAGAGAATAAGAAGCATAAATGGTAGGTACACAACAGACACGGAGAGGTTAAGAACAGTATAGAAAATGGAGAAGCCAGAGAGCTTATATGTATGACCCATAGACATGAACTAAGTAGGGGGATGCTAGTGGGAATGGGGGTGCAGGGTGGAGGGGGATAGAGGGGAGAAAAAAAGGGACAAGTATAATAGCATAATCAATAAAGATACTTAAAATATTATAATAACCAAATATGGTGTCAGATGGGTACTAGATTTATCAAGGTGATCACTTTGTAAGTTATATAAATGTCTAATCATGGGGTTTTAAGTCTGAAACTAATATAATATTTTACATCCACTGTAATTTAAAACTAAAAATTAAAAATAAAAGAACAAAGAGTAACCTAACAACCACCCATGTTTACCACACATACACACCAAAAAAAACAGGTTAGATTTATAGCAAATTTAGTAAATTGCTTTCTGTATGTGGCTCATTTATTTGTCTATCTATCTTTCTAAAATAAATGTGCTGGCCTTTCTATTTATTTATTATTTGTTTATTTCTTTAAAAATGTGAACATAACAGACAAAGTTAAAGTTTACCTGAACCTCCTGTAAAAAAATTATGGCAGTACTTTTTTCTTCTATGGATGAAACAAAGGTCTTAGTCATGGTCGTTAAAAATGAAAAATATCATTAGGAAGAAGAAATATTAAATAAAGTATGGTACTTTACAGCTGTGGATTAAGAAACACTTCTCTTATTAAAGGTCCATTATGTATCAGGTAAACAATATATATGTTGCGTCCCCTCAATCGCACATTGACCCTGGCCACAGCAGAGGCATTATTGGAACTCTAACCTGCCTGATGAGCAAACCTGTGCTTCTGACTAAGTAATGCTGTTCATTCTGCCACCAAATGTGAATTAAAATTTGCTACTCTCCCAACATACAGTCATTCAGGTGTTTTTGACAAATTCTGTCCTAGGTAGTAATCCTTATACAAGTAGCATTGTTGAGACATTTCTTACGTTAAGAGGAAGCTGAGATTTTATTTATTTCACTCAATGGCCTAAAATATCAATTTGAGGCAGTTGGTACATTTTAATGTTTAGATCATAGTTTAAAATTTGACTAATACACAAGCTGAGATGGGATTTGGCTGATACACTGAAATATCAAAGTGAAAAGGGAATATTTTGCAAATCAAAATGATTGCTTTAGCCAAATTAATTTTCATAAATATTAAAACTAATATTTACTGGCTTGGCTTACTTCTCTCATAGGGCTCATCTAAGTTATAATATTAATTTTGGCAAGGGATTAGTTAATAAGATTGCCTAATTGCTATTTGGCATTTTAAAGCAGTTTGAAATATTGACTTGTTTTTTCCCCCTAAGACAATAAATGCTCTTAGCATCTGTATAGTAACTATTGTTTAAATAACCCTTCAGGCTCATTTGACTGGCTAGCATGCAAAGGGAGTTTATGTCATAGCCTATTTATCTAGTAAAATTTCCCACTGATTTGGATTTCCCAAACCTAAACAGTCAATATTATTTTCCTCTGAAACTGGTTTCTATCCAATGGGGTTTTTGCAAAAATCATACCTGTAGAACCATAAAGACAACTAGCTGCAGGTAATTCTTTTTTCTACTTATTTGTAAAAAAAAATTAGCATAAATGACACTGTAGAGCAAATTAATAACCAACTTAACAGATGTAACCAACCTCAAACACTTTTCATGTGTCTATTTACAAGTATTTAGCTATTAACCTAACATTGAATTTCATGTGTCATTTGCTTAAAATGATACAATTATCATAGGCTGTTTATGTAAAGAAATATACCTATTTTTTTCTTTCTTATCAATTCTTTCAAATGTCTCTCCAAACCTCAATGAATCCAAAAACTAAATTAAAAATATTACTATTGTTTTCATTGCTGTAAGACATAAATCGTATGCCTAAATACTCGAGGCTTCTGGCTCATCTATACCTTCAAAATCCGACCACATAGCTCAAGAATACACCATGTAGGGTTGGACATTTGACACCCTTCCTAGGATATCTGAGTTTGGTCCCCAGGGTAGGGGTATAAGGGCTTACAGTCTCCTGGTTGTGTATCATTCTAGCTTTGGTTTCCTCTTGTTGCCTTGCCTCCTGAGCCTACTGCACTTTGCCATTTGCCAGGGCACTGTCACTCTCTCTGAATTTTTCAAGCAAAGCATCAATAATACAATTAGCAGACCTTTGTTTAGGCTTTGGGAATAAACTACAGGTCTGCTCTGCTGCTCAAAGCAGAAAATAATTCCTATAACAGGATCTAAGATTCTTCCATTTTTTAAGTCAGTTGGACACCAGTCCACAGGGAATTTCTCACTGCTCATCTTATCTCCATTGAGCCAGAGCGTTTGTGTCCTGACCATCCTCCACCCTGGCTCTGCTACCTGCCAACCTCTCACTCTGTCCCTCCTGCCCGCTGTCTTCATTTCTCTTGTAGGGCACGCTTTCTTTTCTCACATTTCTTGTGTTCAGGTGACTCTCTTAAAAATAACTTCATAACCAAAAGGTTAATTTACAGGTGTTTCTACCTTTCTTTAAAAAGCGATCTACCTTAGATTTGTGATTTTATCAAAGCAAGAAAAAAAAAGTATTACTTTCATTTCTCTTTGCCTTGATTTAGTCATTTGTTTTTATTTAGTTCTACTTAAAAGTTTTTTTGAAAATCTACTTCAAATCCTTTTGGAAGAGTGTGGTATATAAAATATATTATATAAATTATAAATAGAAATACATGCAGAGATACAAATGATGTTTTATCTTCACTTGTTTTCCTATGTATGATATATCACACATCGAAGTTCAGACAAATATCTGCATCTCAGAGAAAACAAATAGTTTACTTCAGAATAGTAAATTGTGCTTTTCAATGTGGTAGTGTAAAGACTAAAAAATGTTTTTCAATGTTGTAGAAATTATAATACTTATTAAACTATATAAGTTCAGTACCCTTTCTCGGGTAAATTTGCTTTGGAAATATTAATGGAATTTACTCGTGACCTCTTTTTTGGTACCAACAGGACACCCAATGCTGAAATTAGCATATGTACAGCACAATCCTTGCCCCAGAACCTTTGTTGTATAAATAGCTAAAAGAAAATGCACTGCAATTACTCTGCATTTGTTCCTAATTGTCCTACTTGCCTCTCTTCTCTAGAAACATTCATCCCTCAGCTTTGATTTTGCTGCCTTACTTTTTAGATTTTTTTATAAGCATTTTTTCACAATAAATATCTGATTGTTTTGGGAGGGGAGATTTCTTTTTTTAATTATATTTTGATTATGCTGTTACAGTTGTCCTGATTTTTCCCCCTTAACCTCCTTCTACCCAGCACCCCCCACTCCCTCAGGCAGTCCCCCTACCATTGTTCATGTCCATGGGTCATGCATATGAGTTCTTTGGCTACTCCATTTCCTGTACTGTCCTTTACATCCCCATGGCTATTTTGCAACCACCTATTTGTACTTTTAATCCCCTCAGCTCTTCACCCATTCACCCATATCCCCTTCCCATCTGGCAACCACCAAAACACTCCCTGTATCCATGATTCTGTCTCTGTTCCTCTGGTTTGCTTAGTTTGGTTTTTAGATTCAACTATTGATACATTTGTATTTTTTGCCATTTTATTATTCATAGTTTTGATCTTCTTTTTCTTAAATAAGTACTTTTAACATTTCATAGAATAATGCTTTGGTGATAATGAACTCCTTTGGTTTTCTTCTTGTCTGGGAAGCTCTTTATCTGCCTTTTGATTCTAAATGATATCTTTGCTAGGTAGAGCAATCTTGGCTGTAGGTCCCTGCTTTTCATGACTTTGAATATTTCTTGTCAGTCCCTTCTAGCCTGCAAAGTTTCTTTTGAGAAATCAGCTGACAGTCTTATGGGAACTCCCCTGTAGGTAAATAACTGCTTTAATCTTGTAGCTTTCAGATTATCTCTCTTTATCTTTAACTTTTAGCATTTTAATTATGATGTGCCTTGGAGTGGGCCACTTTGCCACCATCTCGTTTGGGACTTTTTGTGTTTCCTGGACTCACATGTTTATTTCCTTCACCAAATTAGAGAAGTTTTCTTTCATTAGTTTTTCAAATAGATTTCTAATTTCTTGCTCTTTCTCTTCTCCTTCTGATGTGAATGTTGGACCCCTCTGATATAGATGTTGGACATCTCGAAGTTGTCCCGGGGCTGCTTATACTTTCCTCATTTTTTTGAATTTGTGTTCTTGTTGTTGTTCTGATTGGTTGTTTTTTGCTTCCATATGTTCCATATC
Organism: Mormoops blainvillei; assembly: GCA_004026545.1. Classification (NCBI taxonomy): domain Eukaryota; kingdom Metazoa; phylum Chordata; class Mammalia; order Chiroptera; family Mormoopidae; genus Mormoops; species Mormoops blainvillei. The sequence continues at coordinate 3,614 of PVJD01015126.1, read as the reverse complement.
ATTGATTTGATTCTCTGCTCCATCCTCTCTACTGTTGTTTCCCTGTAAATTGTTCTATATTTCAATTAGTGTATCCTTCATTTCTGACAGAATCTTTTTTATGCTGTTGAAGTCCTCACTGAGTTCCTTGAGGATCCTTATGACCAGTGTTTTGAACTCTGCATATAATAGATTGCTTTATCTCCATTTTGTTCATCTCTTTTTCTGGAGTTTTGATGTGTTCTTTCATTTGGGACATGTTTCTTTGTCCCCTCATTTTGGCAGGCTCCCTGTGTTTGTTTCTATGTATTAGACATAGTTGCTTTGACTCGCTGTTTTGGTAGTGTGCCTGAATATAGTAGGTGTCCTGAAGGGACCAGTGGCACGGCCTTCCCTATCACCCTAGCTGGTACTCAAGTTGTGCCCTTTGTGTGGGCTGAGTCTACCCTCCTCTTTTAGTTGAGCCTTGGTTGCTGTTGGCTGATCAATGGGAGGGGTTTACCCAGGCCAGTCAGCTGTAAGGATTGGCTATGACCACTGGCTACCAACTTCCACTTTCCGTGGAGGATCAGCTATGCAGTGGCAGGGTGGTGGTGCTCTGGCGTGGTCCGTAACTGTTCACTGGGTGCATTGGCTCTGGGGTTCCCCGGGTGGTGTAGGCCAAAATCTGCCCCTACCTGTATTTTGCCGAAGGTCATCCTGCCTGAGCGATACAATAATTTCAGGTGGCTGCTACTTGTGCTGGGCTTGGAGTTTCCCAGGTAAAGCCTTGCTTTGAATCTAGGATGGCTGCTGCTAGTGCTGGGTCTGGGACTCACTGAGGCCAGCTCTTGTTTGTTTAATAGGATTTAGGAAATTGTAAAGCATAAGCCAAGACCAACCATTCATATGGAAAAGCAGCTTGGGTGGGCCCATAAGTTGGGTGGGGTGGAGTCTCTGGGGATCTCCAAGGTAGGTCAAACAGTGTTAACCAGGGTGATGGAATCTGAGAGGTGACACCAGCTTGCTGGCTCTGTGGGGGAAAAGTTTATAAAAGGAACAATGGCTCCTGCTGCCCTCGATGCCAGGCCCTTTGTTTTTCCCTGTGTACCACGGGTGCCTTTCAAGCTGCTCCCCTGGTGCTGCAGCTCAGAAAGAGTGAGTCTGAGTAGGTAAATCCATGTGTGGGTCCTTTAAGAGGAAGTGCTTGGGGCTCCAGAAGTTTCTTCCACCAACTCAGTCCCTGCTGGTTTTTGCAGCCAGAAGTTGTGGGACTTACCTTTCTGGCACTAGAACCCTGGGCTGGGGGGCCTAGTGTGGGTCTGTGACTCCTTGCTCCCAAGACCCCTCCTGAATTTTTATCCATGTGGGTATTGGACCAGCCTGCTCCACATCTGTGCCCCTCCTACCAACCTGGATGGATGTGGTTTCTTTAATTCCATGGTTGTCATACTTCTATTCAACTCTGTTTCTGATAATTCTGAGTGATGGTTGTTCTATATTTTAGTTGTAATTTTGATGTGATTGTGCGAAGAGGCAAGCCATATCTGCCTACGCTGCCATCTTGACCAGAAGTAATCAGGAGGGGAGATTACTTTAATACTGTATATTAAGCAATGCATTTCCCATAAAGACTACTTTTAAAGTCATCAAATATGTGACATTTATGGAATCAAAATATGAAAGAAGGATTGTTCATGTGGGGTAATGGCAGCACTGCTGCTTTCCTTAAAGCACTTTGCATGATGAACTGATTAAATAGGCTGGGAGCAGAGTTAAACAGATTTCTGTGGCCCTCATCCAGACAGCATTTTTATCAGCCTGTCATGTGCACTGCCAGGAAAGCTGTAAATAAGTTACTGACCCTTCCTTAAAGCAGACACCAGAAAGTTCATCGGCATCCATTAATAGTCTCCTGCTAAATTCCATACAAAGCCTGATGCTGAGTGTTTTATAAACATTATCTGGAGTACTCACACCAATATTGAAAGGCAACTAATTATAACTTTATTTAATAGGTAAGGGAATTTGATTCAACATATTAAATCATGTTTGCAACTCAGTAGAATCATGTCTATTTGCTTCCAAGACCAGTATTAATTTTAAAATGCTAAGATGTTTCCATAATATAATGTTACTATATAATAAACCACATATCATGGAATTATGCTATTTTAAAATCTCTAGACAACACTAAGACTATCAAATTCAACTCTTATAAACTTCAACATGGGGGGTATGGTGGGAGGTGGGGGTGGGTGGGGCTGGGGAAACTGGTGGTAGGAAAATGTTGACAAAAACAAACAAAAAACAAAGTGGTCAGGGGGAGCTGGGAGTGGTGTGGGAAATTTAGAAGCCAAAGAACTGGTGTGAGCAGCCCATGGACATGGACTAAGAGGTGTGGGGATGATGGGATAGGGTGCAGGGTGGAGGGGATATAGGGGAGGAAAATGGGACAACTGTAATAGCATACTCAATAAAATATACCAAAAAATAAAATAAAATCTCTAGACAACACTAAGATTATCAAGTTCAACTCTTATAAACTTCAACATGCCCAAAATATATGGCTTATACTATAAAAAGTCAATTAAACATTGCATTTTCCCACAAGCTCTTATGTTTCATCATCTGTGGGACATGTTTGGCTCTTCTATACTTCCTTCCCTTTTCACGCTCCCTTCTAGTAATGGTCTTTCAAGGCACTGAAAAACATGAAGCACAGAACTGTGATCCTGGAGAGGAGGGAACTACACAAAGCGAGCCCCAGGATTGCTCCCACTTTCCACCTTGGGCAATTTTACTGCCACTGACCCTATGAGGGACAGAGTGCCCCAAAGCAGAAGAGATGGGCTGAAGGGGCTGACCTTGCAAGACACCACACCGGAGAGGAGGAGCTGGGCAGGGCGAGAGTTAGAGCAGATGTAAGTGTGAATATTCACTGCAGATGCTTAGATGTAGCAGCATAGGGCATCTGAAGGGTGGAACTGCAGGAGCCCTAGCGGAGTTGGGTGCTAAGGAGCTGAGAGCTGAAAGGTGTTGCCAGAGGTTGTGTAATACAAAAACGTTGGAATTAAATAAATAAAACAGGAACACCATATCATCACTTCAATAAATGATACAAGCTCACAGCAAACTAGGAATAAAAATTTTTTCTCAACATTATAAAGGCATCAATGAGAAACCTACTGATAATATTAGGTTTAACCAACTAAATACTTTTCTACTAATACTGGGAACAATGCAAGGTATGTTCACTCTCACCACTTCTGTTCAACATTGTATTAATAGTCCTGACTTGTGCAACAAGATGACAAAAAGTAAAAGGCAAAAGTTTGAAAAAGAAATAAAGCTTTCATTATTTACATAAAACATGATCATTTATGTGGAAAAACTTAATGACTCTATGAAAGTAGATTTAGCAAGACCACAGGATATAAGTTAATATATGAAATCAACTGTGCGTCCATATATAGAAGCAAACAGTTGGCAAATAAATTTTAGAATAAAAAGTCTTCTTATACTAACATCAAAAACATTACAGTCTAGAAAACAATCTAACAAGTGCAAAATATCAATATCAAAAATTACCATATGAGGCTGAAGAAATTGAAAAAAGAAACTAAAACTATATTCACAGAGCAGAAGAGTCAGCA
>PVJD01015125.1:0-26223 GCA_004026545.1 Mormoops blainvillei | reverse complement strand
GAGGTTAAGAATAGTATAGGAAATGGAGAAGCCAAAGAACTTATATGTATGACCCATGGACATGAAATAAGTGAGGGGAATACTGGTGGGAGGTGAGGTATAGGGTGGAGGGGGATAAAGTGGAGAAAAAAATGGGGCAACTATAATAGCATAATCAATGAAATATACTTAAAAATTACTAAAATTAGAAGTGAAGGAGTGGACATTACTACAGAGCTTATAGACATAAAAAGGGGTTATAAGAGGATACTCTAAAATAGACAAATTTCTAGAAACAAACAAGTGATCAAGACTGACTTAAGAATAAAAAGAAAATGTGAGAGGACCTGTAACAGGAAAGAGATTGAATCAGTAATCAAAGATCTACTGGCAAATGAAAGCCCAGGATCTAATGGCTTCACTAATGAATTCTACCAATTATTTAAGGAACAATTAAAAACAATCCTTCTCAAATTCTTCCCTAAAATAGAAGATAAACCCTTTCTAATTCATCTCATAAGGTCAGCATTACCCTGATACCTTTATCAAAGCCAAAGACACCCCTCTAAAAAAAGACTACCAACCAACATCTCTTATGAATACTGATGTAAAAATCCCCAACAAAATACTAACAGACTTAATCCAGGAGCATTTTTAAAGGATTATACATCATAACCAAATGAAATTTATCCCAGGATGCAAGAGTTGTTCAATATATCAAAAATCAATCAATGTGATACAATGTGAGAATGAAAGAAATGAAACAATCACCTCAGTCGATACAGATAAAGTAGTTAACAAAATCCCACACCATTTCACACTTAATCATTTAGGATTAGAAGGGAACTTTTTTACCTTGGTAAAAATCATTTTGAAAACCCATTTTATTTAAGGATGAAAGACTACAAGCCTTCCACAAAAACCAGGAACAAGACAACGGTGCCTGCTTTCACCACTTTTATTCAGCACTGTACTGGAAGTCCTAGCTAGAACAATTAGGGAAGAAAAAGAAATAAAAGATACATTAATTGGAAAGGAAGGAGGAAAGGAAGGAGTAAAACTATTCTTATCTTATAGATAGAAAATACTAAAGAACCATTCACCCCCACAAAAAGTCATTAGAGTTGATAAGGAAATTTAGCAACATTGAAGGATAAAAGATCAATGTACAGAAATCAGCTATAGACCTACATACTAGGAATAAAGACTCTGAAAAGGAAATTAAAACAATTCCATTTACAATAACATCCAAAATAATAAAACATCTAGGAATAATTTAACCAAGGAGATTCAAGGCTTTATACTGAAAACTAAAAAAGCATTTCTAAAATAAATTAAAGAAAAAATTAAATGTAAAGACATCCTATCTTCATAGATCAGAAGAGTTAATATTAAGATGGCAGTACTACCCAAAGCAATTTACATATACAATGCAATCTCTAACAAGATTCCAATGACTTTTATGACTTTTTTTCAGAAATGGAGAACCCAAATCTCAAATTCATATGAAATTTCAAGGGGCCCCAAATAACCGAAAAATACTGAAAAAGAAAAACAAAATTGGAGAACTCATACTTCCCAACTTCAAAATTTACACAGCTACAGTGATCAAAATGGTTTGGTGTTGACATAATATAGATATCTATATGGAACTGAATTGAGAATCGGTGAATAAATAAATCCATATGTTTATGGACAATTAACTTTTGACAACAGTGGAAAGATTATTCAATGTGGAAAGAAGTTGCTTCAACAAACGGTGTTGGGACAACGAGATACCTACACACAAAAATATGAAGCTGGACCCCTAACTCAGGCCTATACAAAAATTGACTAAAAATGTTTCAATGACTGAAATATGAGAGCTTAAAATTACAAAACTCTTAGAAGAAAACATAGGTTTAAATTTTTCAGTTCTTGGATTTGGCAATAGATTTTTAGATATGACACCCAAACCATGAGCAACAGAGAAAAAACAGATAAATTGTACTTCATCAAAATTAAAAACTTTTGCTTTCAAAAGACATTATCAAGAAAATGGAGTCCCATCTCCACCCATTAGCAAAAGGAGCTTCTTAAAATGCAGTTCTGAGGACTTCCGGTCAAGATGAAGGCATAGGTAAACTTCTTCACTTTCTCATGAAACCACAGAAAGAATTACAACTAGACCTTAGAACAATACTCAGAAGCAACAGAAAATCAAGCTGTATGGAAGTCTGACAACCAAGAATTTAAAAAAGCCACATTCATCCAGGTGGGTAGGAGGGGCAGAGATGCAGAGACAGCCCGAGAAGTGTGGAGATGTGCTGTGGCATGGAGAGGTAGCAGTGGCAGTGTAATGGGTGGTCCCACATTCATGTGTGGTAGATAAAAATCGGGAGGGATGCCTTGGGAGCAAGTGATCCCAACCCAAGGCCAGACCACACAGCCCAGGGTTCCAGCACCAGGAAAACTAATCCCCTAACCTCTTCCTGTGAAAACCAGTGGGGGCTGGGGCAGTGGAAGAAAGTGCCAGATTTTTAGGAGACTGCTTAAAGGGCCCACAGGGACTTACAACCTATGCAAGCACACCCACTCTGAGATTCAACACCAGGACAACAACTGGAAGGATGTGAGTAGGACAACAACTAGAAGGGACTGGTAACAAGTATTCAAAGTGATGAAAAGCAAGGACTTACAACCTAGATTACTCTATCTAGTAAAGCTATCATTTAGAATGGCAGGGCATATAAAATGCTTCCCAGACAAGGTAAATCTGAAGAGCTCATCATCACCAAGCCCTTATTACATGAAATGTTAAAGGGTCTTATTTAAGAAAAAGAAGAGCAAAACTATGAACAGTAAAATGACAACAAATTCACAACTATCAACAACTGAATCTAAAAAAAACAACAAATAACCAGAACAGGAACAAAATCAGATATGGAGATCATTTGGAGGGTTATTAGCTGGGAGGGGGAAGGGGGAAAATGGGGAAAAGGTGCAGGGATTAAGAGGTATCATTGGTGGGAGCAAAATAGGGTGATATTAAGAATAGTACAGGAAATGGAGAAGCCGAAGAACTTATATACATGACCCATGGACATGAATTAAGGGGGGGAATGCTGGAGGGAATGGGGGCAGTGGGCAGAAGGGGACAAAGGGGGAAAATTGGGAAAACTGTAATAGCATAATCAATAAAATATATTTAAAAAAATTAAAAAAATGAAAAGACAACCTACAGAACTGGAGAAAATATTTATAAATTATATATTTAAAAGGGTTTGGTATTCAGATTAAAGGTTTTAGTATTCAGATTAAAGAACTCTTATAACTCAACAACAAAAAGATGAAAAATCTAATTAAAAATGAACAAAGACCTTGAATAGACAGTTCTCCAAAGAAAGTATACATCAAATGGTCAATAAATCCATGCAAAGATGCTAAACATTATTAGTCATTAGGGAAATACAAGCAAAAAACAATAAGATACTTTTACATCTACTAAAATGGTAGTAATAATAATAATCAGAAAATAATTATTGGTAAGGATATGGAGAAATTAAAACCATTGTACATTGCTGGTGGAAATGTAAACTGGTACAGCCACTGTGGAAAACTATTTAGTGTTTTCTCAAAAAATTAAACACAGAATTATCATGTGATCAGTAATTCCATTCCTAGTTATATACCGAGGAGCATTGAAAACAGGTACTTAGAAAAATGCTTGTACCTAAATCTTCATAGCAGTGCTATCCACAAAAGTGAAAAGGTAGAAACAATACAAATGTCCATCAACAGATGAATGGATAAATGAAAGGTAGTACATACATACAGTGGAATATTATTCAGTGATAAAAAGGAATCAATTACTGATAGATGATACAACATAAATGAACCCCCCAAAATTGTACTAAGAAGTTAGATACCCAAGGTCACATATTGTATGATTTCATTATATGAAATATGCAGAATAGGTAAACCCATAGAAGCAGAAAGCAGACTGGTATTTTGGGGGCTTGGGGGTAGTGAAAATGTGAAGTGATTGCTTAATGGGTACAGGGTTTCCTTTTGGGAAGATGGGAATGTTTTCGAGTGATAGAAGTGGTAGATGGCACAACATTGAAAATTTGCTAAATACCACTAAATTGCACACTTTAAAATTATTATTTTGTTTTTTGAATTTCACCTTAATGAAAAACAAAGAAAGAAACAAAAGTCTGTGTGTGGATGGAGACACAACTGAGGTTAGATGTGGATCTAAGTCTGAAAGGAATGCAAGGTCAGAGATCACAGTGAGAACTGATGGCGGATTCTGAGAGGTGGAAAGATACAGCTGTCCTTGCAGATAATGACAAAATGTAAAACAACCCTCTGCCTGTGGTGAGCAAGAATAAACATTAGAAAGCCTGGGTGATTGGTAAGAAGTAGATAACACTGTGCAGGAGAAGGAAATCACTGGATTACAAGAGCCTGAAAGTTTTTGACCCAAAATGCCAGAATCATTTGGCTAGCCCACATGTGTTGGCTCTGCCTCCATTTGCAACCACTGTTCTCTCCCGAGGAGCAGAATGCCTGTATCTGCTTCTTGCAAATGCATTCAGAGAATTAATTCCAATTTTTCCCTCCCTGTAGCCCCAATGTGACTTAAGTCCGATGAAACCTAGAACTTTGCTACTCAAAGTGTGGTCTGTGAAGTAGCTCTAGGGTTACCTTGAAGCTTGTTATAAATGCAGAATGTTAGCCTCCATCCCAGAATCAGCATTGTAATAAGATTCCCTAGTAATTTATATGCATATTAACTAATATTTACAAGCTCCCATCTAGAAAGAATAATGGAGACACAAATGAGATTCATTTTCCCCAGGGCACAATGATGCCTGATTCCAATTATACCTATTAGGATTATTCTCAACGTGGCTTATCTTCCAGCTAAATTTTCTAAAAGGATCAAGTTATGGTGTTCGACCCACTAACGTGGGCTGGCGCGAGTCATCATCCCTCATGTTTGTTTTAAAAAATGTGATTTTATTAAACTAATCTTCCTCTCTGTGTCTGTTTCCTCTCAACTTTGTCACCTTCTTTGGCTACCCTGTCTGAATTTCATTTCCCGTACCCTGCATCATCTTCTCTCCTTCATAACATTTATCACCAACAATATATTATTTCACTTATTTATCTTACTTATAGTTTGTCTCCCCTGTTAAAATGTTAACTCCATGAGGGCATAAATTTTTGTCTGCTTTGTTCTTGATGTGTCTCCAGCAACTGGAAGAGTGCTGGGCATCCAATAAGTGCTCAATGAATATTTACTGGATGACTTAATTAATTCACCTTTCCCCATTACCAGTAATTCTGCATCTATGGTTACTCTTCTTCTGTCTTTTTTTCTCTTGTGCTCCTGCCATGTTTGTTCAACTTGTCATTGTTTCTCAGAACTATCACAAGAGCTTGCCACCTGCAGGCTAATGAAATTTAGGCAAGTTATTTATATTATCATACTTCCTCATGTAAAAATGGGGACAATAATAGTACAGACTGTCATGAGACTTAACACGTGTATAGCACTTGGTCAAGTGACTGGAAAACGGAAAAGACACTCAGCAAATATTAGTTATTTCTATCGCCTACCCTGGTCTCTTTCTGATCTAACTTTCCTGTCTTGTCTCCTGCCCCATATGTTCCTGAATCCTATACTTTGGCCCCAATGGACCACTTATGGTTACCCAAACATGACATATACCTTCAGGTTTTATATATAATGAACAGCAGGGAATGAGAAGCAGGCAGGATCAGATAATTCCTTTCTCTCTGCTATATAAAGCACTGCTGGACCACCGCCTAACTCCTGATTTGTATCAAAGAAAGAGAGAGCTGGAGAACTCTTTTTTAAAAAAATAGTAAACAGAAACTAACAAGACTATTTCTATTGTTTTTTGTTGGGCCTAGAAATTTTGGCTAAATTGATTAATGGATTTTCAATATTTTAGGTGAGGATAGTGAGGCCCAGGAGAGTAAATAATGTAGCTGATGTTACACAGCAAGACAGCAGCTAATTGAGCAAAATGATTAATTTTCCCAATTTTAATGCTTCTTATTGTACAATGTGCTTGTGATAAACCTGGTAGAGTCTTGTCTTAGAAAAGCTCATTTCCCATGCCCCAGGAGACAATTCCCTTAAATGCAGACACAACTTAAGTTACTAACTGAACCATTTTACATTCTAAATTGAGAGGAGGTAGCAGCTTATCAGCACCACTGTCAGCCCAACTCAGACCCTTGGCAGAGGGACAGACAGACACCTATACATAGGTGATTTAGAGTGAGCAAGCTGCACAAGACCAGGGAAACACTCAGAAACTACACGGGTCCATTTAGGCATTTACCTTGGCCAAGGCAGGAGACAAGCGTGAGAAACTGGAACCACCAGATCATGCTCTTAGCACTGGAGACTGCTGCTAGAGACTTCACGGCAGCCAAGTTCATTCTGTAGTAATTTGAAAGTGCTTCTTACTGAAACCTCCCCTTCCTCTCAGAGGCGTGGCAATGTAACAGCTGTGGAATGAGGCTCAGAATAGGGTATAGGCTAAGAAGCCCCAAAACCCCCCACAAGCCTAGCTGGCGGTGGGGGTTGGGGGTGGGGGCTAGGAAGAGCAGCAGCACAGCATTGAAAGTTACTTTGCATGTCAATAACAGCAGGGTAGCTTCATAGGAATACTGAATAGTTTGTCTAGGCCAGGGAGATGGAAGTTACTTTGATCCATGATGTAGCTTAGAGGAGGCTTCATGGTTATAGTGATGGTTCACATGCCATGGGGCCATGCCTGCCTGGACTAACTATGGCAACCAAGAAAGGAGGAAAATACAAGAGTGCTAGCAGATGCAACTGAATGTGGGAGGAGTTGGAAATGAGGTTACAGAGGAGGATCCAGGCTGGGATTTAAACAAAAGGCGGGCCACCATTAGTGACAGGGCAATGGGGGACCTTGTGGGACCATGTGGGTCAAAAGGGGATGAAAGGACCCTTGTTGGTTGGCCATGAGGAGGTGCCACATGGTTTTGGATTAAGAACTGGAGATCTTGGTGACACTGCTGTTAGTGTTGGGAACCACGGGAGGCCTGCCCAGATGAGCATGGATTACTGGGAGGAAATGGGAGAAGTGAGCTACGGACTTATGATTTTTTTCATTCTGGAAGGTGGTACATTTGCTTGGCATGCTCTGAGACTGACCTGACTGAGCAAAGGGTGAGGGCAGGACTGTGTGTTTGTGGGTGGTTCTTTGTTTCTAAAGAAAGTGAGATTTAACAGCAGAATCCCACCATTATTCTAAACCTATATAACTTTTGAATAAATAGTTCCTTTCCTCTTTACCAGACTCTGGCATTGAGAACCACAGTTTTAATTGGCGGCGAGCAAAAGTCCTAAAGGGGGTTTCTGTTTCAGTAAGAAGTTCTTTATATAAATGAGCAGTCCTAATTTTATATATTTTTATATTAATTTTTATATTTATATTTTAAAATTATATTTGTTTCTATATACACTACTATTTCTTATCATATACTTTTCTTCCCCCCATGCCCTCTCTCTTTTGTTCAGCACCCGTAGAGCAGCTTGCATGCTGTGACCTCACAGTCAACCAGCTTGAGGGTTGATCCGACACACGAATGGGGCAACAGTAATCAGGACTCAATTATAATAAGAGAGCTTATGAAACCCAAACAAGGGATATTTCTAGAGCACCCAGCTCAGGAGATCGAGAAGACTGCACGACTGGGTCCCACAGGACACATATTACATAAAACCACCCCATGAAGATAGGAGTTATAGCAGATCTATCTAGTAAATACAAACAAAAACAAGGAGATAACCAAAATGGGGAGACAAAGAAACAGGTCCCAAATGAAAGAACAGGAAAAATCTCCACAAAAAGAGCTGAATGAAATGGAAGTGAGCAATTTACTAGACATAGAGTTTAAAGCAATGGTTATAAGGATGCTCAAGGAACTTAATGAGAACAATGACAGTATGGAAAGGGACATAGAAACCATGAACAAGGACCAGGTGGAAATGAAAAATAGCATATCGACACCAGGAATACACTGGAAGGAATAAAAAGTAGGTTGGATGAGCAGAGGATTGAATTAGTGATTTGGAAGACAAGGCAGAAGAAAAACACCCAATGGGAGCCAAAAAAAAAAAGACTTAAAAAGGATGAGGATAGTTTAAAGGCACTTTGGGACAACATGAAACAAACAACATCCACATCATAGGGTTAACAGAAGGAGAAGAAAGTGATCAAGAGATAGAGAACCTGTTTGAAGAAATAATGGCAGAATAAGTTCCTAACCTGGTGAAGGAAAAAGTCTTATAAGGTCAGGAAACCCAGAGAGCCCCAATCGAGATGAAGCCAAAGAGACCCACACTGAGATACATCATAATTAAAATGTCAAAGGGGAAATCTTTTAGTCTTCCACCATTGAGTATGATGTTAGCTATAGTATTTTCATATATAGCCTGTTACAGGCTGAATTACAGGTGTGTGACATATGGATCCAATCAGTCATTTCAGCAGAAACCAACGATAAAGGTGAAATTATCCAGGAAAGATCTATGGAGAATGCTCTTGATTGATGGCTTGGACCTTTGTGGACTGCATGGGATTACAACAAGGTTTTTGAATTTTATACCAGCAGAAATGCTGTCAGTTTGGACTGAAGGGGGCAGAGACAAGACTAGATGAAGGAAGGCCATTGGACATCTAAAATTCTACAAGACACGCCGATAGAAATATCCAGCAACAAACATGCATTATCCTTCAAGAAAAGGGAAAAATGCCCCCCTCCAATTGTTCAGAAGTTGACAAGGCTGATATTGCTACTATGAGTCCTAGGGCATGGGCTCAAGGGTTGGGGATATTTTCTCTCCATTTCTGGAGGGGTGGGACCATTGCCCAGGGCTGAGAGGATAAAACTGATGGGTCCATAAGGCAGGGCCACCTAGGTGGACCCAGAGGGCAGAACATTGAGCCAAAGATGGTTATTCTCAAGTCTTAAAATCTAATAGAAACTGCCCTGCTAGGTTTCAGACTTGCTTGGGGCCAGCGATCTTCTTTTTTCTTTTCTATGCCTCCCTTTTGGAATGGATATTTCTATCCTTTATTTAGTACACCTTTGTATTTTGGAAGCATATAACTTTTTTGATTTTACAGGTTCACAGCTAGGAGAAAACTTCCCTCAGGATAAATTATACTTTGAGTTTCCCACATACTTTTTTTTAGATGATTTTAGATGAGATGTTGGAATGGGTTAAGATTTTGGTGGGCTGTTGGAATGGGGAATGAATGTATTTTGTTGTGAGAAGAATATAGATTTGGAGGAGCAAATTATAGGCTGAAGTGTGTCCCCCCAAAATTCACATATTGAGGTCCTAACCCTCAATACTTAAGAATGTGACTGTGTTTAAAGATAAGGTCTTTAAAAAGCTAAATAAGTAAAAATAAGGTCATATGTGGCTGGGGCCAGAGGGCAGCTAATCCAATATGACTGGTATCCTTATAAGAAGAGATTAGAACACACACACACACGTGCACACACACACACACACACACACACTACCATGTGAAGACACAGGGAGAAGATAGTTATCTACAAGTCAAAGAGAGAGGCCTCTGAATGAAATCAACCTTGTAGACATCTTGATCCTAGACTTCTAGACTCCAGAATTGTGAGAAAATAAACTTCTCTTTGTTTAAGTCACCCAGTCTCTGGTACTTTGTTATGGCAGCCTTAGCAAATAAATATATGGTTTTTATTATGTGAGGTAATGTCCTTGTATTTCTAATTTTTAACTCTTTTAAATGAAAAACACATTAAATTTTGTCAAATACTGTTTATGCATTAATTGAAATGATCTTGTGGTTTGCCCCCCTTCATTCTGTTAATGTATTCTATTACACTGATTAGTTTTTATATGTTGAGCCATCCTTGCATTCCAGAAAAATTTTGCAATTGGTCATGTTGTATAATCATTTTAATATGCTGTTGAATTTGGTTTGCTAGTACAATATGTTTTTGAAGAATTTTGCATCATTATTCATAGGAGATAGCTTTATAGTTTTATAAATGAGTGGTACTGGTGTAAGACTGGAAGGTGGGGGAAAGGGAGAAATGATGTTTTTTTCCATCTTGGTTTCTGATAATATGTCCAGTAGTGGCAGCAATAGTGGAATATGAGTGCAGCTTCAGGCTTCCTGGTCTTGCAATGCAATTCTAGTCATTGCAGAAGTCTTATCAGTGTGATTTTAATCGTGACATCTGCAATGGTGGGTGACTTCAAGCTCCCAGATTCTTATAATTTCAGTGCTAATATGGACTCTTGGCATCCTGCAATGTGGCATTATTAGTTCTAAGGGCAAATTCCTCTAGGAATGGTAACAACTTTCTGGAATTACTTATTACTCAGTAACTGCATCTTCTCTGTTTATTCTTCATAGCCTTCCATCACTTTTGTATTCAAGTTCCCATATTCAGTTTGATGAATTTGAGATATTTACCATGATTTCAATTTTTCTTTTTTTAAAAAAGAATTTATTTATTTATTTTTAGAGAAGGGGGAAGAGAGGAAGAGAGAGAGGGGAAGAGAGTAAGAAAGAGAGGGAGAGAAACATAGGTGTGAAAGAGAAACATTGATTTGTTGCCTATCATACGCATCCCAGCTGGGGACCAGACCCACAACCCAGGCATGTGCCCTGGCTGGGAATAAAACCAGTGGTCTTTCACTTTGTGGAACGATGCCTAACCAATTGAGCCACACTAGTTAGGGCAATTTCAATTTTTCTGGTCAGACATTGACTGAAACACTGACTGACCTTCTATTTTTAGCTTGCAAATTTTTTTCTAATTATTCATGGGTGTTGAATTTCATCAAAATATATTTTGGAATCTGTCAAGATAATTTTGTTTTTTTTCTCCCCTTTAATGAGCTTAAACAATAAATTGCAATAGAAGATTTCTTAAAGGTAAATAATTCTTATATTCTGGGGATAAGCCATACTTGAATGCATTTTTTGCTTTTAATATATCGCTTGGTAAATTTGCTCAAATTCAAACTAAGAATTTCAACATTATGTTTATAAGAGAGATTGGTCTATCAGGAGTTGACATATTTTTTTCTGTAAAATTCAAGATAGTGAATATTTTAGAATTAGTAGGCCATACAGTCTCCATTGCAAGTACTCAAATTTTCTGCTTGCTGTGTGAAATCAACCATAGTCAATACATAAACGAATGGGTGTTGTGTGTGTTTCAATTAAATTTTTATTTGGGAAGATTGAAATTTGAATTTCATATAATTTTCCCATTTCACCAAATATTATTCTTCTTTTGACTGTTTTCTAATCTTTTAAAATTGCAATAACTATTGTTAGCCCATGGGTCATATAGAAACACTCGGCAGGCAGGATTTTTGTTAACAGACTGCTGATCCTTGATCGTTATTTTTCTTTTGGAGAATCATCCTTATCTAGTTTGGAATCAGTGCTATGTTAATAGTTCTCAATGAATTTTGAAGTTTCCCATTGTTTTCTATGCTTTTGAACATTTAAAATTACATAGGAATTATTCTTTCACTAAATGTGGTAGAACTATTTCATAATACCCGTGAGGCTTGGTATATTTTTGGAAATTAAATCACTGAATATCTTTTCCATATTTTTCTAGGATTAAAGAAGTGTTCCTAGTTACAGACTTTCAATTTATGAACTGCTATAGATACAAAGTTATATGTCAGGGCAACCCATTGGTTCTTTCTGCCACCAGATGGCATTATCATATTTGTGTTTTGGAAACATCACACAGGCTGGAGTGTAGAGTGGTGGTCCCCAACCTTTTTGGCACCTGGGACTGGTTTAGCAGAAGACAATTTTTCCACAGACCAGGGGGTGGGGCTTGGTTGCAGGATGATTTAAGCACATTACATTTATTGTGCACTTTATTTCTATTTTATTTCTATTTTAATATGTTTACACATATTAAAGCATCTGTAGCATTGAACTTGATCCCAAAGCCAGTTGGATAGATTATTTCTATTATTATTTTGTAATATATAATGAAATAATTATACAATTCACCATAATGCAGAATCAGTGGGAGTCCTGAGCTTGTTTTCCTGCAACTAGATGGTCCCATCTAGGGGCGATCAGGGAGATAGTGACACTGGAAGTGTGTTGCTTATGTCTGGTCTACTCTGTAATCTCGTTTTGATTGCTGTCACTACAGAAAACCCTGCTTCACAAAGATAGCATGTCAGAAATGGAAGCAGGCTTTTCAATGTTTTTGTGGGAATCTCAGGATATTCCATCTTGACTTTATTTTTTATTTTTATTTTTTGCTTGCCATAATTTTTTATTTTATTTTTTCCTTTAAGGTTACTGAAAATCTGTATATAGACAAGGCAATTAATACCATAATAAAAATGTCCCTGTCCTTATAGCCATGGTCTCCATCAGATTCCATGGTGAGCATGTGGTATATCATGTTCTATTCCACAGGTACATTTTCATGTGAGTCTGTGGGGTTATGATCAATTCTTTCTGGAAATGTTAGCTTCTCACAAACTGCCTCCTTGATTGGTAAATACTGTGCTACTTCACTGGGCTCCATGAAGAAGGAAGGTGGAACATGTGTTAATTAGCAATTTTGCTCTCTTGCAATGTATATTCTTATAACATGTAGGTCTTGTCAGCCTCACGGTAAAGTCTTGTGTTATTCATTCTGACAAGTACTCCATCAATTCTAAATACAACAACAACAACAAACTGTAACAGTAAGGAAAATCTGGAAGGCATTATTGTAATTTTCACACTTATGCTTGAAACTCCGTGATCATGAAGTTCATTCTCAAACAGAACTTTTTCAAAAAACTTAATTTGTTCTCTGGCTTTCAATTTCTCTGTATCTATATGATCTGTTGTAGTGACAACCTTTAACTTGAGTGATTCTCCAAGTAATGTTCCCTCATAATCTGTTGTATAGGTCCCATGGTGTGGTTTAATAAAGTCCTTGGAGTGTTCACCCCCCCATCCTGCTTTCCTGCCACTCTTCCACACAGGCTACTTTGAGCCTTCCTTGGTAGTTGTTTACACATATTAAAGCATCTGTAGCATTGAACTTGATCCCGAAGCCAGAACAGTGCTGAATTCTTAAAACACTGTCTCCCAGCATTTAGGGGAGGGATGGTATATGCATCCATCAGCTAATTTCTCCACATCCGCTTCATCATGTGAGTCTTGGTAGCCATCAGCTCCCCCGACTCAAAGGAGAACTCCCAGTGGTTGATCTGGAAGCCATGGGTCTGGAAGGCAGGCCTGCATGGGCTAGAGCTGCAGCAGCAGCAGCAGCAGCAGCGGACAGCGGTTCCCCCACCTTGCTGTGGCCTACCCTGACCCCCTTGACTTTAATCCACTCATCTCCTGCTGTGCAGCCCAGTTCCTAATAGGCCAAGGACAGGTGGACCTGGGGCGGTGGTGGGGGTTGGGGTTGCAGAAAATGAACTGGACTGAAGTAGTGTGGCTGCAGGAGGTAATGCGCTGTAGTCTGGGTAAGAGATGATGATGGCTTAGGTTACTGTAGCTACTGAAAGATGAAAGAAGAAAAGCTGGATAGATTATAAAACCATTCAGAAGGTGTGTTGGGGTTTTCGAGATCATTTTCACCTTCAGTGATTTGCTGGGAGGACTTAAAGGATTCAACATATAATATTCATAGCTGTGATTTATTATAGTGAATAGACCCAAAGTAAATTCAGCAAAATGGACTGGTATGTAGAATTGTGTCCAGAAGAAATTAGGTATAAGCTTTCCAGAGCCTTCTCCCAGTGGAGACACACAGGATGTGCTTAATTTCTCTAGCAACATGTCATAACAAGACGTGTGCAATGTTGTCTATTAAGGAAGTTTACCTGAGCTTAGGACTCCAGGGCTTTTATTAACAGTCAGTAATTTAGGTACTCTCTCTCTAGCATGTAACAAAATTTCAGAATCCCAGAAGGAAAGCAAGTGTTCAGTGTAAACCAAACTGCTTGTAAAAACAGCTTAAGTTCAGTGAACCACTCTTATCAGGGAATGGTATAACTCTTCCAAAATCCAAATTTCCAGACACGTGCCAAGTGCCAACCTTGTAAGCACACCTTTCAAAACATAGCAGTCCAGACCAGGTGTTCACTATCTTCTGTGTTTTCTAATTCTTAACTATTTTTCTCACAAGAAGTAAAGTTAATATTTTTCTACTGCATTTTCATCTGTTTGGGAACGTATTAAAATAATGTACTTAGGAGTAAATAGCTTTGTTACTGAGACATGTGCCACAGATTTGTTACATTTCAGGTTAACCAGTTAAAGTCTTCACAAACTGTTGCATCTTCATTAAATAATCAAAATATTAAATATTGAGGACTTCCTCTGTAACTTGCATAAGGTAAGACACTCTGGATAGAAAAGTGAGCCAAACCAGACATGATCTGTGTCCTGATGGAGCTCCTGTCTAGAGGGGAAAGACACTAATCAAATAATCACAGAAGATATATTCAAAGACAAAATTTGAAAACTGCCATGAAGGAAAGAGGTAGTACAGTAAGAACAAAATTTAGAAAGGGCATTTGAGCTTCACCCTGACGGATGAATGGGCATTAATGGGTGAAGCTGTGTATTGGAGGTAGCGAGGGAAGGGGGAAGGAGGTAAAGCATTTCAGGCAGAGGGAACCCTGGAGGGCACTGGAAAAACACAACCACAAATAGTTTTTATCTTTTCAAGTAGTTCCTGTATCTGCTTACAGAAGGGCTCTGAAATTCTTCAGGGCAGCGGTTCAACTTCAGTTCATCAAGAAAAGGTTGAAGAGACGTAGCTGGGGAGCTGGGAGCCCAACCACATCTGCAAAGAGTTGCTTGGAGTAGATCTGGGGCTGCTTTGATAAGCAACGAGCAAAGGAAGTGGTTTCAGATCTAGATGCTTTCATTTGTTATCTCGCATACCACCTCTCAGCAAGTCATTTCTCCTTCAGGGTTTCACAAAACACCCTGGGGCCCTGCACCCTCAGATTTGAGGGAACCACAGGCTCATTCTCCTTATCAGAAAGCCAGGTCCTTTTATCCCTTTTCTCCAGGTGGCTCTGTGGATGATCCAGACTCTTCGATTCCCTAGACCTAGACTCTTAAAAGTGGTTTCCAGGGCTCCTTTTCTTTTCCCTATGTCTGGACATCAATCCAAATTTACTTCAACAAATATTTATTAAACTCACTGGGCATTGGTTTCTGTGATATGGTGCTGGGGGTGAAAAGGTGAATAGGACAAGCTTTGGTCTGGAGAGAGATGGACCCCAAAGCATGTGATCTAAAGGGCCCAATTTTCCTATCTCTTGTATGATCATGGCAGAGCTCCCTGCCCTACTTCTTGTCATATGCTTCTACTGTCTCTGGTTTCTTGTTGTTTCTGGTATTGGTCCCTCTGTTTTTAGTTTGTCCATCCTTTCTCAGGGTCCTAGTAATCACTCTCGTGTCAGACTTCCTTTTCCCCGTTCTCTGCCTTTTTACCCTCAATCCCTTGGTCTCTTGGTATCTACTCAGGGCCTGAGTTTTCAGACTGCACAGAACCCTTACCATGTTGATAGAAACTTTGCTGTTTTAGCTACTTACTTTCTCTCTTTCTCTCTTGTATTAAGTAAGGCACAAAAAGAATATTATATTATCAAAAATTTTTTTGTGTTTACTTGCTGAAATGGAGCCTGTAGTCTCAGTCACTCACAAGGTAAAATTTAGAGACAATGCTTCGCTAATGGAAATTTATAGATGCATGAAATAAACGATGACATGTAGAGAGGATAAGATACCTGTTATAAATGTGGCACCTAGATTCTGAGATTGATTTAGTGGCATTCCCTACTAGTGAGCATAATCTTCATGTTAATAATAATAATGAACTAATCCAATAAACCTTTTTGGAGAATCTGAGCTTCACTTAGACACTGTGGACACAAAGAAGAGGAAGAAAGATTTCTAACCCAAAATAATTTACTGGCCAGTTGGAGAGACACTTAAGAAAATACCACAGCTATATAATTAATAGACTAGCAATTTTTGATGGTTGTACCATGGCACCCTGGTGTGCCATAGAATATTTAAAACATTCGATACCTGATTATTTAGTCAAGGGCACTGACCTCTTTTCCTTTAGATTGACAAATTTAAAAAATGACAACAACCAACAGTTGTCCCATGTGAATGAATCAAAATTATACCTATTTTTTGTCAGATCAGCAAAAAAATATATTTTTTGCTGTGCCACAGAATTTTAGTAATTATTTTATGTGGGCCATGAGATGAAAAAGGTTAAAAACCACTGCCATAGACTATGATAAATGCTACTACTATGTACTTATGTACTAAATGCTTTAGGAGTGTAAATAGAGAGCTATACTCTATTTACCTTTGAGTGGGAGGTTTTAGAAGGCTACACAAAGAAGAGTTACTTGGTCTGATCCTTGAAGTATGAAAGAGCCAGAAATGGAAGGGAGAGAAAGGCATTCCAGGCAGAGGACATGACATATTCAAAGGCATGGGGGTGGGAAAGGATTTAGTGGGTTCATGCGCCCATGGTGTTTTCATGTGGCAGGAGCCTAGGAAGCAGGTAACAGAGGAGACTTGAAGACCTGACAGATCAGATTGTTAAAGAGTCTGGCTCCATAGGAAAAAAAATATGTAGGAAAATGAAATGATAAGATCTGTGTTTTTAAAATATTGCCCTTTATGTGATAGCAGTCCAGGTAGCATGCGATAAGGGAAAGAACTGAGAGAGTGGGTTTTGAGAATTAGATTGAGGAGATATATTTAAGAGGAGCCACATAGGGAAATTGGAATTGACAGGACCTAATAACTGATTAGAGGTAGTGGGCTGCTGGGGCAACATGAAGAAAGAAGGAGTCAAGAGTAAGAGTTCCCTGCCTTGGGTAGCTGCTGGTTAGTGAAGCAGTGAGGAAGGGCAGGTTAGCCCAGAGCCTGGAAGGTCAGGAGTGGAATTCAGTTTCACTGTATACTCGAATGAATTACTTAGCTTTTCTGTGACTCAGTTTCTTAATTTGTAAAATGAAGGATGATTGCATTTACTTCAGGAGGTGGATGAGTTTTAATATTTTCATGAGTTTTAAATGAGTTAGTACATGTAAAACATGTACTGGTAATGGTACACAGTGAAAACTCAATGATGTTAGCTATTATGATTACGAGGGTCATTAATAGGGGAAGCAGGTGGAAACAAGTTGGGGAGGTCAAGAAAAGGCCTCAGTTAAATTTTGGGGACATTGAATTTAAGGTGACTTCTGACATTCATGCAGAAATGACCCATAAACATTTGGAAATATAGGTAATAAATAAAATGGTTGAGATTATATGTATTTAAAAAATTATCTGACAGATAATATATGTAATTATTTCACTACAATAAACCCTCTTGAGTCTCTGTGGACCCTGGGCACTGTGCAAGGAAGAGGGTGGTGCCTGGCTTCGACAGGAGCCTCCGGAGGCCAGACTCTGCCGCCCAACGACATTTTTTATTCAGGTGACGCTTAGGGGAGCCCAGCGAGCCTGATGCATTGCGGGAGTGGCGGTGGCCTTTTTTCAAGAGGGGGTGCAGGGCACAAAGAGAACTGATGGATCCCCCAAAACACCAGCCATCTAGGAGATGGAGGGGAGGAGTCCAGCAGTGAGCCTCAAGAGCCAGGTCTATGCAGGAGTTCTTTAACCCAGAAAGTTATGAATTGGACAAGAGCTTTTGGATAACCAGATTCACTTTACTGAAATGAAGGGTGCTGGCCTCAAAGTGTCCCAAGATATCCTGCAGAAATTGCTTGCATCCTTAAAAGAGAACCACTTCTCAGAACTTGAACAGTTCCTGGGAGCAGTTATACCAAGACTTGGCATTGGGATGGATACTGGTGCCATTCACTTGAGACATGACAATCATTCCTTGATTCAAACCATGGGTTACATTTATCCTATCATTGATGACCCTTACATGGTGGGCAGAATAGCATGTGCCAATGTCCTAAGTACTCTCTATGCAATGAGGGGGCAAGGGGAGAGTCACAGAATGTGACAATATACTGATACTCCTTGGAATCAGTAATAAAATGACCAACAGAGAACGGAATTGTGAGGTTTTTAATAATACAGGATTTTGAGATCTGGCCAAGATGGAGGTGTAGGCAGACGTTTTATCTCCTCACACAACCACGAGAAGGACAATAACCAATTTAAAAACAAAAGACAACCAGAACTCCCAGAAAATCAAACTGCATTGAAGTCCAACAACCAAAGAGTTAATGAAATAGTCATCCAGGTTGTAGGAAGGGTGGAGATGGGGGCAGAGAGGATGTGTGGCTAGGCAGTGGCATGTGGACTGGGGCAGGTGATTCCACATCCCTGCGCTGATAAGCTGGGAGGAACAACGAGGGAGTGAGACAGACTGCAAAACCCAGGGTTTCAGTGCAGGAAACTAAAGACTCAGAACCCCTGGCTGTAAAAATCTGTGGGGGTTGATGTGGTGGGAGAACCTCCCAGTATCACAGGAGAGTCTGTTGGAGAGACCCACGGGGTCCTAGAATGTACACAAACCCACCCAACCTACAAATCAGCACCTGAAAGGGCACAATCCACTTGTGGGAAGTGAGGGAAGTGACATTGTTCCCTCTCTACCCCTCCCCCACAGACAGCGCCACAATGCAGCAGAGGGCTGCCCTGCCCTGGAGAATACCTAAGGCTCTGCCCCTACAACATTACAGGCATGCTGAGACAAAGAAATATGACCCAAATGAAATAACAGATCAAACCCCCAGAAAAAGAACTAAGTGATGAGGAGATAGACAACTTATCAGGTGCAGAGTTCAAAACACTGGTAATCACAGGATACTCACAGAATTGACTGAGCTCAGTCACAAAATGAAGGAAGTAATGAAGGCTCTACAAAGTGAAATAAAGAAAAATATACAGGGAACCAACAGTGAATGGAAGCAAACTGGGACTCAAATCAATGATCTGGAACAAAAGGAAGAAATAAACATCTAACCAGAACCGAATGAAGAAACAAGAATTCAAAAAAATGAGGAGAGGCTGAGGGACCTCTCGGACAACTTTAAAAGTCTCACCATCTGAACCATAGGGGTGTCAGAAGGAGAAGAGGAAGAGCAAGAGATTGAAAACTTACCTGAACAAATAATGAAGGAAAAATTCCCCAATCTGGCTAAGGAACTAGATATGCAAGTCCAGGAAGCTCAGAGAGCCCCAAAGAAGTTGTACCCAAGGAGGAACACACCAAGACACATCATAATTAAATTGTCAAAGGTTAAAGATAAGGAGAGAATCTTAAAAGCTGCAAGAGGAAAGGGGAGGGTTACCTACAAAGGAGTTCCCATAAAACTACCAGCTGATTTCTCCAAAGAAAACTTACAGGTGAGAAGGGGCTGGAAGGAAGTATTCAAAGTCACAAAAGGCAAGGGCCTACATCCAGGAGTACTCTATCCAGCAAAGCTATCATTTAGAATCTAAGGGCAGATAAACTGCTTCCCCAGTAAGGTAAAGTTAAAGGAGTTCATCATCACCAAGTTCTTATTATAGGAAATGTTAAAGGGACTTATCTATGAAATAGAAGAAGATCAAATACTATAACAGTAAAATGACAACAAACGCATGACTATTAACAACTGAACCTAAAAAACATAAAGAAAAACTAAGCAAACAACTAGAACAGGAACAGAATCACAGAAATGGAGATCACATGGAGGGTTATCAGTGGGGAGGAGAAGGGAGGTGAATAGGGAAAAAGGTACAAGGAATAAGAAACCTAATTGGTGGGCACAAAATAGACAGGGAGAGGTTGAGAACAGTATAGGAAATAGAGAAGGTAAAGAACTTATATGTACAACCCATAGACATGAACTAAGGAAGGGGGACTGTTGGGGGGTGGGGTGATGCACAGAGGAGGGGGATAAAGGGGAGGAAAAATTGGGACTACTGTAATAGCATAATCAATAAAATATACTTAAAACAAGAAAGAAAAATATAATACAGGGTTTTAAACATGCAGCAGAGGAGGTAAGACCCACTATAATCAGACATTTGGCAGGAATGTCTGCCAAACAGTGTCAACCCCCAGGATTGTTTTGGGAGGAGTGGCTGCTGCAACTGTCTGCCTGCCCAGTGAATTCATCATACCAGATAAGGCAGTGCCTGGGGAGCTTACTCGCTTGTGCTAAGCAAACCCCTGGGGATGAAAGTAGCTGTGGTTGTATATTCCTGAAAAATTGAATAAAGTTAAATTAGTGGTCCATGAAGAAGATGTGTAGTTCACATACCAGGAGATGATGATGAATAGGGCAAGACTCAACAGAACAGTTGCAGGATTCATGCAGTTTCAAGGCCCACACTGCCATGGGTAGGATGGGCTTGGGAAATCTGGGCCATGGGCAGAATCTGGCCAAGCAACGGAGGAACGAAGCGACCTTTGTGATCCACAGCATCCCTGTCCTGGCCAAGATGGCTCATGTGACTAAGGACTGGGAAACATGTTTGGCCTCATGCATGACACCTGACCTGAGACATCAGGAGGCCTAATCTTTTTACCACCCGAGCAACTGGTTTGGTTCTGTGCACAGATGAAGTCCCCCCCAATATGGTGAAGTTTACCAAGCATGGATTACTGGGATCACAGAAAAGGCCAGGTTCATAGACAAATGCCAAATTATGGATGTCACACCATAAGTGGCCATTCAAAATCACCAAGTGAATCCCACACCCGGTGCCACCCCTTACTCTAGACAGAAATAGCTATTTGGTTTTGTTTTCAAATAGATCTATTTCCTCTATCATCATTCCAATTAAAGATTACGAACAATAAAAACCTCATTGTGTTTACACATCTAGTGACCTGAGGTTGATTTGTGAATGGTTGTAATTAATAAAATAAAATCCATTGACTTTTTTCTGTTACAGTAGTCCTGAAGATGCACCTAATTTTGAGTCAGTTTCCAGGTTGAGAATTATGTTGTCCAATGCTACTGATTCATTTTGAATCTTTAGACACTATCTCTTGCCTCATACACTCTTTTCAAAGGTGATTTCATATAACTGTCAAAATACAGCTTGTGTCTTTTATTTTATGTAAGAGGTTTGTCCAGAAGGTATCCAGCTATGTAATACGGAAAATAGAGACATTTATTGAAGAAGAGGCAAGATACAAGAAACATTGTATCAGGACAATGATATCTCAGTCCCCTTCAAAGTAGGCACCTTGGGGCCTCAAACAATTCTCCCAGTCACCATCAGATGCTCTGTCATATTTTCCTGAATCTCATTGACAATCTGAAATTTCTTCCTTTTCAAAGGTGATTTTAGTTTTGGGAAAAGTCAAAAGCTACAGGAAGCCAAATCTGGGCTGTAGGGGGCTCCTGGTCACCCAGTCACCTGGGTGATTTGATAATTTGCCAAAAACCTCTGCACAAGATGTGATGCATGAGTGTGTGCATTGTCATGAGGAAGCTACCAATCACCAGTTGCCCATTGCTGTGGCTTTCTGAATCATTAGAATAGTTTCCGCCGAGGAATGTCAAGTTTAACGCAAAATTTGATGCATATTCGTCTTTCTATGCACTCAGTCATCTTGAATGCGATGGCCACATGGTACACATGCTCACTCAGTGGTGTCTACCACACCCACTGACTAGTATAGTGAAATTGTCATTGTTCATGCATGTGCATTCCAGTCCACTCTCCTTGGCTGCCAGGTTACAATGAGAAAAAAACCGTTCTCATTAGAGTAACAATGGCTGGACTTTTCCCAGACAGACCTTATATATTTATCATAAGCCTGATTTTTTTAAGTGTCTTGAATGGTATTCTGGAAAGACAGAGTTAGTAAATGACACAATGGCATCCCAATAGGAAGAGGGTTACATGATTCCTTAGAGTATTTAATTTGTAAAGCCCAGTCTTCTAATTCAAGAGGATCTCTTTGACCCAGGATGTTTCCCAATAGTGCATTCAGTTAAACAAGGCAAGTGCTTAATTCTGCACCGAAAGCACTTGCCTTCCTAACATTTACAGTAATATCATAGACTGTTTTCTTTATTGATAGTAAAAAAGGGTACTTTTTGCAATATAATTAGATGTTCTATATTACAACATGGAATTGCCTTCTGAAAGGGGCTTCATGTATAATACTCATTTAAAATTTAATATATAATTAGCTACATAAATAATTTTTAAATAGAATTAATAATAAAGACTGTCTTGTGGATGGTAGTGTTTAATATATGTTATATTTTGTACATTGATTTCAAGCCATTTGTTTTCTTGAAATCAGCAGCTATTTAACCTAAATCTGAGCACTATTTTGTCCTTTGTGCCAGTGCTTTTTTATGCATGCTTTTTGTGATGTATTAAGAATTTGCACTGCACCTGGCTGGTGTGGCTCAGTGGATTGAATACTGGCCTGCAAACCAAAGGGTCGCCAGTCTGATTCCCCAGTCAGGGTACTTGCCTGGGTTATGGGCCAGGTCCCCAGTAGGGGGTGCGCGAGAGGTAACCACACACTGATGTTTCTCTCCCTCTCTTTCTCCCTCCCTTTCCCTCTGTCTAAAAATAAAATAAATAAAATCTTTTAAAAAAAAAGAATCTGCATTGCCAACATTGAAGCTCAAACTTAAAATCGTTATTAAAATAAATATTTTAAAATTGTTTTTGTATAAATAAATATTTTTAAAAATCCTGCCCCAAGGATATGTTTTATAGATTTTAGAGAGAGGAAGGGCAAGAGAGAAAAAACCATCAGTGTGAGAGAGAAACATCGATTAGCTGCCTCTTGTGCATGCCCCGACCAGTATGGTGGATGTGTTAACGCTCCAAGCAACTGAGCCACCCAGCCGGGGCTGTGCTTGTATAATTAGATGCCCCTTTTAGTGTTATATTAGATGCATTGGGAGGGTTTTAGGTAAAGTACAACTTACTGGGGAAAGCTAGATTTTAGTTTTATAAAACTTTTAAGTCTTTCGTGGGACCTCTACTTCCTTGAATTAACTTTTGAAGTTTTAGAATAAATAGACAATCTAAAAAGGTGTTTTCTGTTACTTAGAAACAGAGGCTCCCTTATACTGTAACCAAGTGATTGAGAGATTCCTGCCATTAAGCACAGCGCACTGACCCCTCAAGTGTCTACAAAGCAGAAAAAGCACCACATCACTGCAAGTTTCCAAATGTTTCCCACTTTCAGGCACCAAAGCCTCCTGAACCAATTAACTGCTTGCCAAAGGAAACCACCACTAGGGAGAGAGCCCCTGGAAGAAGCTCTACTAGAGATACTCCCCCTCTTTGGGAGCTCAAGGGCAGCCTGTCTGGCGTTTGTCATTGGAACTCCAGACATAAGGACAGTGTATGGTACCTGATAGGCTGCTACAGAACTGAAATTAATTAGACATTTTATAGATATTTATACAGATATTGGTCTTCAATAGCTACAAACCAGTGGTCTGCAAAATAAAATGGGTTGGATACCTCTGAGTAAAATTAAAAAAAAAAAAGACAAAGAACAGTCTTCATTTCTCACCTACAAATATATGGCCATTTTGGGGTCCCAGAGGTGATGCTACCCAAACCCAGAGACTTGCATGAGGCTGTTCAGAACTGCCAGGGCAATCAGCCAGCAAGAGTGAATAACTGTCATCCAAAGAGTGGCTATGGATTCTCAAAATAAATTTCTCAGAGTCTGCAAGTCTCTAGAGAATATATTAATCATTACTTTGCTTCCTCAAGTCAGAACTTAAGGACTTTTTACTAATAGTCTTTTTCCAAAATGTTTTATTGCTTTGACATGATTTGCATAACCATCAGGAGCTCTTCACACTTGGATGGGGGGGGTCATTCAAATCCACGTACATGGAGCTATTATATAACCGCTAAATTGTGTAGTACAACTCCCCATTCTTACTTCTACTCCTCCTGTTATTCTAGTGATATTAATAGTGGAAATTTACACTGTTTCTCTCATTTTGTAACAGCTCATCAGAAATGCCTATGTGAAAACATCTCTGCCTAAAATGCAGACAGACAACTCTACTTAAGCTTCTTTAATGGATGTTTTCAACAGAAAAGTTGAGTGGTTATCCAGATAACACAGAATTTATATATGAATACATTTATTTTTGAATTGCTTTTAGTGCCTTTAGAATATTATATGTATATATTCGTTCAACAAATACTTGTGGTCCCTGTAATATGTATCAAACTGCCAGGTAGCTACTATACCTGAAACAAAGAAGTACCAGGTGTTGGGAATCCACACAGGTAAAGGGAGGCAGTATGGTCATGTGCAAGTGCATGGTTCTTGATGATATGAATCTTGAGTTCAAATCCTACCTGCCCAAGCTTCCTGGCTTTGCTAAGGTATTTGTTCCCTCAGCCTTAATGTAAACTAGAAGAATTAATTTCTACTTTACAGGGTTGTTATATTGACAATAATATATAAAGCATCTCATGCAGGAGTTGGTATACAAAGTAAGCCCTCAATTATTTGGAGGTTCCCTGTCCTTGAGGAGCTCTCCATTTCCATTATTATTATTCAGACATAGGCAGCGGTCTTTCCATCTAGCTGGGGAGGCAGGTATAGCAGGCGATTAGATTGTAGTGTGGTAAGTGAAATAACAGAAGAAATAGACATTGAGTCAGGGGTATTGAGAGTTAAAACTTTGATATGCAACATTAATTTAGCACACTGTCAAATACATTCCTGTTGCAAGAACCTTATTTCATAAGTTTGTTTTAGTATCTTATGAAGGTTTCAGGCCTATAAGAACAGCTAATGCAATGATCCAGGGCAGGCATGTAACACCTCATTTAATCCTTACAAAGTAGAAACTATTATTATTCCTATTTTATGGGTGGGCAAACTGAGGCACAAAGAGGTTAAAATAACTTGCCTAAGGTCACATAGCTAAGAAACTAGGATTCAAACCCAGCACTCTGGCCTCAAAGCCCACGTTTGTAACCCTTGTTATATCTCCTTCTGTCGTTTCCTTCTTCTAGCTTCATTTGTACAGCTAGTAGAGACTGTAACTAATTATTCTGGAGAAAATCACATAATCAAGGGAAATTCATGGCAAGTCAAGCAGAAGAAAAGCATTGGATCTGGCAGTAAATATAGCCCAGCTGTTTCTTTCCTCCAGGCAGTATCTAAGGAGTGTTCTCTTTTGACAAAGCCTGGATCACTCAGCTTCATTCTTTCCCATGTCCAGTTTCCAGAGGTGGCCCAACCAAGCTCTTCTCTTGTGGGCTAGATAGTTTAGAGTGTTCTATAGATTTAAAAAAAAATTGCATTTTAAATCAGCTTCACTTTCTTTTTCTGAGAAGTGAGACCTGCAACGTTTCTCACGTTCTCAGCCCCCTGGTAAAGCCCATGTTTTTACTCTCCTGGCTGACTGATGCTTTCCGCTAGAGGACCCTGCCCCTGAGATTTCAAGTACATTTTACAAAACTGGCACATCTTTGGTCTGATACAAGAGCTTGTTCTATTGAAAGAATATTTTGATTTTATAGACCTGTTGGTCACAATCTAGTTTGTCAGGAAAGCTGTGAAAGGGAAAATAAGATCACGCAAATTTTATTATTTATTTATTTTAATTTTGTTAAATTCATTGGGGTGACATCGTTTAATAAAATTATATGGGTTTCAAGTGTACAACTCTACAATACATCATCTGTATATTGCATTGTGTGTTTACCACCCAAAGTCAAGTCTCTGTCACCATATATTCGCACACTCATTTCAGAGAAGGAGAATCTGACAACTGAGCCCTGGGGTATGGGGTGAATAGCTTATGTCTTCACAAATCAGAAGGTTCATAGGAAAGAAAGAGTAAGAAATAATACCATGGCAGTCCTGAGTCCCCAGGGCCACTTTCAGAATTCGCGTGCACTGGTTCCACCTCAAGTTTGTTTTCCTGGAAGACCTACAAAAGTCTTGCCTCTGATTCTTTTTTCTCTTTCTTTCTCCCACTCTCTCTTTCCCTCCCTCCCTCCCTTCCTCTTTCTTTCTTCCTCTTTCCTTATTTCTCTTTCTTTCTTCTTCCTGTCTCCCTTCCTTCCTTCCTTCCTTCCTTCCTTCCTTCCTTCCTTCCTTCCTTTCTTTCTTTCTTTCTTTCTTTCTTTCTTTCTTTCTTTCTTTCTTTCTTTCTTT
>PVJD01015124.1:0-26221 GCA_004026545.1 Mormoops blainvillei | reverse complement strand
AAAAGAAGAAGAACAAAACAATCAATAGTAAAATGACAACAAATTCATGTCTATCAACAACTGAACCTAAAACAAAAACAAAAAACAAACCAAGTGAACAACTAGAACAGGAACAGGATCACAGAAATGGAGATCACATGGAGGGTTATCAGGAGGGGAGTGGGAGGGGGAAGAATGGGGTAAAAGGTTCAGGGAATAAGAAGCATTATTGGTATGTACAAAATAGACAGGGGGAGATTAAGAACAGCATAGGAAATGGAGAAGCCAAAGAACTTTTATGTACAGCCCATGGACATGAACTAAGAGGGGGGAATGCTGGAGGGAGGGTCAGTACAGGGCAGAAGGGGATAAAGGGGAGAAAATAAATGGGACAATTGTAATTGCATAATCAATAAAATATACTTAAAAATAAAAATTTTTAAATTTTAAAAAATTAAAATAAAATGACCTTGGGGTGGCCAAAAAAAAAAAAAAAAGAAAGAAAGAAAGAAAGAAAAGACTCTGAACACATTTGCCTATTTCATGATTGGTGATTTATGAGTACACCTGCCCACACTGCACCAAGTGTTCAGCAGTTTTAGACCAAAAACTACATGACAGCTCGTGCTCCACCCTATCTATTCACCTGATCTTGCCTGAGCAACTTCTTTTTGTTTCCCCGGGTGAAAAAAGTTCTCAAAGGCAAACATTTTACCAAGGTGGAAGAGATGAAATTAAAAATGGCAGAAGAACTAAAAGGCATCAAAATTGATGAGTTAAAAAACTGTTTTGAGCAGTGGGAAAAAGTCTCGATATTGCATCAAATGGAGAGTACTTTGAAGGTGACTGAAGTTTAAACATATAAGAATAAACACAAAAATTTTTATAAATAAATTTCATTTTTTTCATGGCCCCCCTCATATGTTTATTGATTTTTAGAGAGAGTGTGGGGAAGAGGAACAGAGAAAGAGAGAGAGAGAGAGAAACGTCAATATGAGAGAGAAACATCAAACGGTAGCCTCCTGTGCTTGCCCTGACCAGGAATCGAACCCGCAATCTTTTTGGTGTATGGAGTGATACTCGAACCAACTGAGCCATCTGGACAGAATTCAATATAATTTCTTTATTTTAGTTTTTGGTAACTGGACTATGATATACCTGGTAGTGACTTTCTTGTATTAATCTTGCTTAGAATTTGTTGAGCTTCTTGGATAGGTTAGTAAATTATTTCCACAAATTTGTGAAATTTTCAACTATTATTTTCAGTTCTTTTTTTGTTCCAGTCCTTTTCGTTTTGGGATTCGAATTACATTTGTGTTAGATCAGCTAAAGTGTCCCACAGATTTCCGAGCTCTGTTTTTCATTTGCAATCTCATTTCTCTTCCTTTTCCAAAATGTAATGGTGTTTCTTCACGTTCATTGATTGGGGTGGTCATGAGAATTGCCTCTCAGAGCCCAGCTACTGGAAGCATAATTGACTGAGGGTCTGAGTGCCATACCACCACTATGTTAATGCTAAAGCCGCACTTTTCACAGGCTGCTGACAGCAGAATGCCAAGACTGGCAGAGGTTCTCAGGGACCCTGTGAAGGCTCACTTTGTCTTGATAACTCCTTGTTGGCCTTCCTGAACTTTCGTTAGACTACTTGACACCTAACTTTTCTTCATTCTCTCTTTCACTCCAGGTCAGACTTGCAGTGTGACATGATGGGTATTAGAAGTATTTCCCGGAGTAAAAGCCTTTTACATTTAATCTAGTCTTAGTGTCTACTTTGAGGGGGCTTCTGAAATAACACAGGTAAAATCAGGAGTGGTCTAAGAAAATAGACAAAACAAGACAAAAACTTGAGACTGGCTCACCCACCACCTGGCAGGCAATTAGGTTGTGATTCTTTTGGCAGATGAAACAAGGGTGGTCCATGGAAGAAGACAGTAGGTAAACTGCAGAATATTTTACTAGTGGTGAATTGGGAAAATGTATCAGAGAGCAATGTTGTGAAAGGTTTGACAACACAGACATATACGCAGACTGTGCTGCATTTACATCAAGGTAAACTGCCATTAATGATGGCAGGGAACTAAGGAAACCCTGCTCCTGGGAGACACAGGACTCCTCTGATGGCACTTTTAATCAAGGACTCTCCATTGTCTTTTCCAAACCTTCCTTAGACTGATGAACAGTTCATCTATCATCTTCCTTCCCTCCCGCCTTCACTTTCGGACAGACCAGCATCACAGTCTGATGGCTTTCCCAGCCTTCTTCAGCTCCTTTCCCAATTTTTTCTCACAAGTGTTTCCTATAATAACATTCTTGCACGTTTAATCCTCTCTTGGTGTCTATTCCTCAATGACCCAGATGAACACACTGAACCTTCTGCTATCTCGAACAGCTGTTCAGCTATTGTTTAGCTATTAAAGCAGTCTGGGGCAGGTGCTTTTGTAGCTCTCACATGTTGCCTATCTGCTGGCTCACCTCACTTGCGTGGCTCAGATCTGCAATTCTCCACCTTCTCCTGACTGCTTCTTCAGCTTTCTCACTCCTAGACAGATATGTGTTTAGGTTCAGGATGAAGGACACCAACCGCTTTAGGCAGGACACCCTAAAATAAAATGACTTTCGAGAAGCTCTTTCCAGTGAGATGTTCCTTTCATTGGGCTTTCATAGTGTTTGCTTGTATTACAGTATCAACATTCTTCATCGTATCTAAACTATTGAATTACTAAAGTATGAATCCTTGGAGGGAACAATTTTTTCATGTGATTCTCAGAGGGATGCTTAATATACATATGGCTTTGTCTATACCGTTATCATGGCATGCCATAACCCAGGGTGGCCAATCAGAATATGTCATCCTTCTGGACATAGTGATTGGTTTAAGTGACAGACACATGATCAAAGTCAAGCCAATCAGAGTTCTTTTAGGGAGGTCGATATGAGATACTGAAAGGAGAGAGAGATTTATTTGTTTTTTTCTCTGTTGTCATTAGTTTTACACTCACATTCATCTCAATCATTTTTTTTGCCTCTGTGTGAAAATTAAGTCAACACATAATAAAGCACCACCTACACTTGGAGAGAGACCACTGAAGACATGGCATTTGGATTCAGCTGAGCCTGGAGCAGTCCGTCCCCTGAGACTTGAAGTTACATGGTAACATGGCAAGGAAGTCTTGTACTCATGTTAGTTTATGTAAAGTTCCTTTTTATTTTCTTTTATTTTTTTCTGAATGAATCTGTTTAATATAGTAAGTAAGTATAACATGTATTCATTTGATATACTACAATAGTATTTGTGTAGCTAAACCTCAAAAGGAAATCTCTGAATATTGATCATGTAATGAATTATACTTTGATATCGAAAAAAATGTATTCTTTCTTTCTAATATATTCTAAACAAATCCAACTCCAAATTGTTCTTTTCTTCACTAAGCATTAGTGATGCCTTTCCTACCCATGCTTTTATTTTATACTGTATAACCTTCCTGGGAAATCCTATCCACTCTCATTGTCTCAGCAACCACCTCTAGGCTGATAATTCTCTCCTCAAAGAATCAAGAACAGGAAATCCAATTACTCGTTTGCATTGACACATCCACTGTTTCCCATGCACCTTAAAATTAACATGTTGTCTTTCCTCCTAACTATATTCTCTTTCTTGTAATTTAAAAGTATTAATTGATGAATATACAATTTATGTGACCTCCAAAAGGTGACATCATTGACTCTTTCTTTGCCATTCACTTCTACACACAATCAAGCCATGAAGTACAATTATTGATGTTGTGTTCCAATTGTTTATTAAACCTATCTTCTCTTCTTACTGTTACCATCGTCTACTTCAATAACATCCAATTTTAGTATCTATCCCCCCACGTACTTCCACAGCTCTACATGAATCATAAGGCTGTGTCTAGGGTGGCTTCCATTATGTACAATAGAAAGTACAAACTGCTTGATCTTAGCTTTGCCCCTTCTCCTGCTTCCCTTCCAGATATTCATCACCATTTGTTTTATGCTGGTGCTGTTGAAATTGACCCACAATCTCATTCATTACTTGGCTTTCTACTTTGACTCATGTTGCTATTTTTTGTTTGTTTGGTTGGTTTGCTTTGATTTTAGAGGGCCGTGCTCTTCTCATACTGTCATCTGTGATTTTTCCCCTTTTCGTATCAGTTCAGGAGGTGGTTACTTCAGGATTCTACTCCTCAATTTCCGAAACCAGATGAGGGGCTCTGAACTCTCAGCAATATATGCACCTATTTTCAATCATTACTATGGCTACTACAGTGACCTTTTTCATTTATCTCCCTCTCATTTCATTTCTATGCTGCATTGAATATCTGTAGATAGAGTGAACTGATGAAAATAGTCAAAGTTACTGATACTATCAATGAACACTAGAGGTCACTGTTATCTTTTTTTTGAACAAGAGCGTCTAAACTCAGTTTATAACACCGTCTTTTTTTTCCTGGTTAAATCTTGGAATTTTTGTTTTTAAAGTTCTTGTCCTGAGGTGTTTCTTTTTTAAACAAAAATAACTTTTTAGACTTATGAAGGTTCAACAATGGTTAAATTCCCCAAAACTACTATAGTTTATTTTTTTCAACCTACCAAATGATGTGCTATCTAAAAAAATTGTTTAAAAAAGTAGGTAATTAATAGTATGTAATTAATTGTATTTACTTGAAAAATCATGGAATTTGGGGAAAGTGCCAAAAAATTATCTTAAATTTTTTTTCTAGTCTTCACAAAAGATGAACTCTTTTTCAATGAGCGAATAGTATTTTACCATTTATTATGATTATCTGTAGAACTTTCAAAGCATTAAATAATTTAAGAGGTGTGACGAATACACCAAAAATAAATTAAAACATGCTTTCAAAGGCAAAGGATTGATGGTGCTTTAATTTTTTTTTTAGTATTTTAAAATTTCTTATACATAGGAAGTCATATAACATTAACTTTTATTCTTCTTTCCAGACCTCTCAGTTTACCAGCTTTGTAAATGGCTCCTATCTAATTATTCTAAGTTAAAATTTGGTGGTCATCTTTGATTTTTCCTTCTAACAAAGTCTATTGGTTCTGTCTCCAAAATATACCTTTAATCGATCCACTACTCTCTCTCTCTTCTGCCACTACCCTGGTCTAGCCTACTACCTATCATGACCACAATAGTCTTCTTACTGGTCTCCTTGCCCAAACTGCCAAGCTCTGGATCCTTCTATTCCTTGGGGGAAAAAAAGACCAGCTCCATTCTAAATCTACTCTGTATAGAGCCCTAAGGAAGAACCCCAGGTAGAAACTCCTTGAAAATTTGAACTAATCCAAGAAAGTTCACATGCTGATAAGAGCTACGAAATACTTTAGGTGACTGATCCTTGGAACATCACATAGCCATCTAAGTCAGTACTTCAAGAAGAGAATTCAATATTGCTACCTTTTTGTTACAGAACATGTTACTGGCAATGTTCTGTTCTTTATTGGATTCTAAATGATCAGAATGTCCAAAATGGGGTTATTTATATTAGTCAAAGAACACTGAGTTTTGAAAGTATTTCTTTTGTGGTAATAATGCTTTTTGTTATACTGTGAATGCAGCTTCCGAAAATAATCGAAAATTTTATCTTCTTACTTCAATCGAATAGTTCAACCTCTCTGCAGTTCATTTTCTTAGAGAACATTTATTTGACAAGCCTTCACTTCCTAGGTGATTTATAGTGATTGAGTTAGAAACAGAGCAACATTTCATTTCTTTCCTTGAAGAGGGGTAGTTTCTCCTATAAAATTTACAGGGTACAATATAAGGTAGGCCAATCTATTAAATTTTTCTGGAAATTTATTTTTGGCTTTACCTAGCAGATCAACCTTGAGTCTAAAACTGAACAAAATTTGTATTTTGTTGCCTAATCTGACAGAGAAACCAAGAATCATATTTTAAGGGACTGGAGTGAAGTGTTCCTGTCATCTTTAATTTTCCGTTGTCTCTTAGAGTTTTCTTATCCTAGTTATTTTTTTTACCATGTTCTTTGATTTAATATCTTCTGTCATTCTCAGCCTATCATAGAGAAGGAACATTAAATACATAGAACTATCTGAAAATAATATTTAAGCACCATTTTAATATATAGAATGTTTTGTTTCTGAATTAAAACTAACTTGTTTTCTAATATTTGTGTAAAACTATTTTAAAAAAGCTTTTACCCTAGTAAAGTGGTGGGAATAACTCTGCAAACAAACAAGTTGGGTTAGCAATACATTTATCAGACAAAATAGACTTTAAAACAAATGTTATAACAAGAGACAAATAAGGACCTAACAATTCAACTTCTGGGTATTTAACCAAAGAAACTCAAAACAGGAATTTGAGAAGACATATGCATCCCTATGTTCATTGCATCATTATTTACAATGAAGCAACATAAGTGTTCAT
This sequence comes from Mormoops blainvillei, assembly GCA_004026545.1. NCBI lineage: Eukaryota > Metazoa > Chordata > Mammalia > Chiroptera > Mormoopidae > Mormoops > Mormoops blainvillei. The sequence continues at coordinate 19,812 of PVJD01015124.1, read as the reverse complement.
CAGTAGACAAATAGGTAAAGAAAAGGTTGTACATATATTCAATGGAATATCACTCAGACATAAAAAAAAAAGAGTGAAATCTTAGCATTTGTGACAAGGATGGATCTAGAAGGAATTATGCTAAGAAATAAGTGAGACAGAGAAAGACAAATACCATATGATTTCACTGACATGTGGAATCTGAAAAACAAAATAAGCGAACAAACAAAACAGAAGCAAATATATACAGAGAACATTTTGATGGTTGTCAATGGGAGGGCAGTTGGGGATAGGTGAAAAAGGGGAAGGAATTAAGATGTGCAAATTATCATTTATAAAAACATTCATGGGGATGTAAATTATAGCACAGGGGATATAGTCAATAATATTGTAATAATTTTGTATGGTGTCAGATGGGTACCACATTTATCAGTGTAATCACTTCATCAGTTATATAAATGTCTAATCACTATGTTGTACATCTGAAACTAATATAATGTTGTATGTCAACTGTAATTGAAAAATAAAAACATTATTTTATAAAAATTACCCTTATTCCAAACATATTTTTTTAAGATTGGATAAAGGAGATAAGGAACAGTCTGTCAAGGTTATAGTAGCCTACATTATAAATAGGAGTCCTACCTTAGATATTTCTTCCCTTCCTTATCTTAGTATGTTTCTAACAATATCAGTTACTATTTATTAAACATATTTCATGTTCCAGCTGCTGAATTGGGCACTTTCTCTGCCTTCTTATTTAACTTATTTAGTCTTCACATCAGTCCTATGAGCTAGGTATTACTATCCTGTTTTACAGCTGAGAAAACTGAGGTCAGAGATATTAAGTGACTGAACTCAAAGTATGTTTGTTTGTTTTGTAACCACCTATAATTTCCTTTATGCCTTTTACCCAAAATATTTCCAAGTAGATAATCACACAAATAACTTACAAGCTTCAAGTGTTTGGGAGATTTTGAATTGTAGGCATTTCTGTCATTTTCAATGAGCTAGTCTAAAATGCAGTGAAACATGGAGGACTTACCTGAGCCAAGCGGACAGTTTTAGAAAGCTCTTACTAGATTGTCTTTTAAAACACAAAACCAAACAAGATGTACACACCATTTCTCAAAATTAACTTGAGAAATTAGGTACCCTTTTTAGTAATAAGAAGTCCCTACCCATTATCTACATTCTGTGCCTATGATAACTGATATAAATGCCAAAATCTAGTAGAACATTCAATTTTCATTGTGAGGTAGGAAAGAATCTATCATTCTGTAGATGTAAGAGCTCAAAAAACCTTGAATTTTGTTAGTTCTCTGCTCAGACTACCAGAGAAAACTCTGAAAGTTTACACTGATGGATACACTCTAGGAGCAGCACCACAAACCCCAACACAAACTAAATGCTAAGGGATGGCTGACCACCTGGGAAGTAAGTGGACTATGTGTTAAGATCCAAAGAGTTGCTTTACTGATTGATGATCAGGTCAATTTATGACTATAGCTATTATCTTTAAGAAAAACAACAATATAAACATTAATGTACTAGCAATAGTTAATGCATTATTTTGCTTGCAGGACTTTACTCTTAATTTCCGTTATTCTTTAGGAGATTTGCTTTATCTATTTGAGAAATGTTGGGTATTAGATGAAAGTTTACTGAAGAATGAGATAATGTCCATTTAAACTGTGACCAGGATTATAGACACATATAACTCAATTTTTCATCCCTTATTTTATCCCCAGGGAAAATATTAGAATTATGTTTATGGTTAATCACCAAAAATATCATCACTATATTAGCTGTGCTATTCAGTCATAATCCTCCTTCCCAAAAAAACCACTCAGACAAAACAAAAAACTCACTAAACACTTGAAAACTAGGTGCCACACAAATTAAAGGAAAATTAATTTTGTCCTGATTATAACTTAAATTTAGAATTTAAAATTATGCATTCTAAAGGCAAGATCTAAAGAACTTGTAATAACTATTTTGTGTTTCCAATGAGAGCAAATTAAAAACGCTCTAAACAATCTAAGTAAGAAAGAAAAAATAGAACATGTGAAACTATAGACCTTTAAGAAGTTAGAAGATTTAAGAGGGGAAAATGTAATGGCTTAAAACTAGTGGTGGAAACATTATTAAAGCTATTGAATGAGGATTTAACTTTCCTTTCCTCCCCTGACCAAGCACGGCAGTGCTATTAAGGGAAGTAACACCTATTTAAAGGATGTTAAGAAAGTAAAATTTTGTTTTGTTTCACACGACTAGCCTAACATTTCAGCATGAGGTCAGTCAGATGACACCTTTTGTAATTACGGTAGCAGATGCTGGTCTGTACTGAGTCCCAAGAGAATTTCAGGCTCCGGGCTTAAAATCTTGGTTTCTCTTTGATATGGAGGTCTCAAGAAACCTCTCCTCTTTCCTCAAGCGTTTTTTTTTTTTAACCACTCAGACTGCGTTTTCTCCCTCTTGCTCTTCCAAACAAAGAGAAGAACGATCATCCATGGCTATTGGCACTTGCAAAAACAACAACAAAAGCCACTTCAGGCTCAGGAGATAACACTGCACCTTTTCCTCCTGGTTTTGGGTGCTCTACACGTTCAGAGAAACTTCCCTAGTAACGAACTATAGAGATGACCCCTGAAAGTACAGTGTTTCCCCAAACTCTTCATCTCACCATTCCTCTTCCACAATTCAGGTTCAGCAAAAACCCATTAAACTTTTTGCTAACTCTCTCCTTTAATCAACCTTACTTCTTCCAATTTCATATTTCTTTCTTTGTAACCCATTTTATTCTTTATTGTATTAGTCTTCTTTACCCATGTTCTCTTTTACTTTTATTTCCCAGTAATTTATTAACCAACAGTTAATTGTTTAGTTGTGATAGAGTATGTGTTGCATTTAAAAGAGAATGAGCTATTTCTCATTCATATTATTTTTGTAATAGTTCCGTCATTGGAACCTATTGAACATTATAGCTCAGTCTCAGCCTGCTTTTTAACTTTATTTGACCAGTTTTTAGCTATTTGTTTAAAGCTATTTTACTTTTTAAATTGCTTTCCTTAATGTATATGATTTCTTAATGTTGAGGTTTATTGGTTAAAATTTGTTTATGTCACTGTTTTATTTGAAAACAGTCTCAATGAACATATAAGTAATTTTCCCAAATGGCAGCCAGTAGGAGAATATATACCATAGCAACACTTGAAAATAAAAGCAACAAGGGAAACAAACCTGAGTACTTAAAGTTACCTGAAGGGACTATGACTTATGGAGATTGAGTATGCACTCAGTTGATTTGAATTTGCAAATAAATCATACTTTACACCTAACCCCAGGCTCATGGTCTATTGCCTCATCCTTGTACGGAGCTCAGGTGTTCTGGGAGTGACAGTGACATAAAAACCAAGGCTAAAATATTACCTGATAATTTCTAGGGTTCTAGGTGCTGCTAGGATGTTTCCTTCAGGTACAATGACCCCTTATAGACATAGGTATTGTTATCAGGATCTCTCCTTTTCTAGAAACTACAGATTGTTCATAAAATTTTGATACTTAGAGAATCACTTTATGATATCTGAGTGGACGTATGTCCCCAATAGTGTATCATAGAGTCATTCTCCCATTCATTCCAGTAGTGTGCCCTGATTTACAGGCATGTGTGATACAAATGTGAATGAGACACCACAATCTCTGATTTTACAAAAGGATTCATTTTGACCCTTACCTGCTTGACATCCACAAGGAACTTTGATCATTTTTCTGCCAGAGAATCCAGCTAGAACGACCTTGAGTTATGCTTGCAAATGCACTGTCAAGATTTTGAATCCCTTGAACCCATTCAGATTCTTTTGAGTTCTGCTTCCACAAAGCAGTGATTTTGATGGTTCATCCTTTCCTTCAGAAAACTCACTTTATGAGGCAAACACATACAATGTGGTAAAGATAGTCTATTCAATAAATGGTGTTGGGACAATTGGACAGATATGTGCTGAAAAGTGAAAACTAGCCTACCTTCTTATACCACACACAAGAATAAAATCAAAATGGATCAAAGACTTAAATGTTAAGACTCAAAACCATAAAAATCCTAGAAAAAAACATAGGCAGCAAAATCTTGGACATTGCTTTGGTAATTTTTTATCAGATATATCTCCCCAGGGAAGGGAAACAAAAGGAAAAAAAATAAACAAATGAGACTACATCAAACTAAAAAGGTTTTTAAAAAAATTTTTAAATTTTATTTTTAGACAGAGGGAAAGGGAGGGAGATAGAGAGGGAGAGAAACATCAATGTGTGGTTGCCTCCTGCGTGCCCCCTACTGAAGACCTGGCCTGCAACCCAGGCATGTGCCCATAGGGCTTGTGCCCTATGTCTGACTGGGGAATTGAACCAGCAGCACTTTGGTTTGCAGGCCAATGCTCAATCCACTGAGCTACACCAGCCAGGGCAACTAAAAAAGTTTTGAACAGCAAAGGAAACCACCAATAAAATGACAAGACAAGCCACAAAATGGGAGAACATATTTGCCAATACATCTGATAAGGGGTTAATATCCAAAATTGTAAGAACTTATAAAATTCAACACCAAAAAACCCAAACTACTCAATTAAAAAATGGGCAAAGGACCTGAACAGACACTTCTCCAAAGAGTACATACAGATAGCCAACAGACATATGAAAAGATGTTCAACAACGCCAATCATCAGAAAAATGCAAATAAAAACCACAATGAGATACCATCTCACACCTGTCAGAATGGCTTTCATCAATAAATCAACAAACAACAAGTGCTGCCAAGGATGTGAAGAAAGAGGAATCCCAGTGCACTGTTGGTGGGACTGCAGACTGCTGCAACCATTGTAGAAAACAGTATGGAGATACTTCAAAAAATTAAAAAATGATCTGAATTTTGACCCAGTAATCCCATTTCTGGGAATATATATGAAGGAACCGAAAACATTAATTCAAAAGAACATAAGCACCCCTATGTTCATTGCAGCATTATTTACAATTGCCAAGATATGGAAGCAGCCCAAGTGTCCATCAATGGATGAGTAGATAAAACAACTATGGGACATTTACGCAAAGGAATATTACTTGGCTATAAAAAAGAAGAAAATTTTACCCTTCGCAACAGTATGAATGGACCTGGAGAAAATTATTCTAAGTGAAATAAGCCAGTCAGAGAAAGACAAATACCATACGATTTCACTCATAAGTGGAATCTAATGAACAAACTGAACTAACAAGCAAAACAGAGACAGACTCAATGATGAAGAGCAGAAGACAGCTAGTAGGAGGGGGAGATCAGGAGGTAGAGGGATTGAGCAAAAAAGTAGAAGGACTCATGGACATGGACAATAGTGTGGTGATTGCTGGGGGGAGGGGAGTATATGGGGACTAAAAGATAATGTAAAAATTACAATAAAAAAGATTTAAAATATAAAAATAAGAAAGAAAAGAAAAAGACATAGAGTAGCTAACTGGATAATGAAATAAGACCCATATATATGCCATTAACAAGAGACCCACTCCAGACTGAAACATACACAGACTGAAAGCAAAAGAATGGAAAAAGCTATTTCATGCAAATGAAATTTTTTTTAAAAGCTGGGGAAGCAATGCTTATATCAGACAAAATAGACTTTAAAACAAAGACTATAATAAGAGACAAAGAAGGATATTACATAATGATAAAAGGATCAATCCAACAAGAACATATAACCTTCGTAAATATTTATGCATCTAATATAGGAGCACCTAAACATATAAAACAAATATTGATGGACATAAAGGGAGAGATCGACAATAGTATAGTCAGATTAGGGGACATTAGCACCCCAGTGATATCATGGATAGAGCTTCCAGACAGAAAATCAACAAGGAAATAATGGCCTTAAATGATGCACTAGAACAGATAGACTTAACTGATGTTTTCTGAGCATATTACCCCAAGGCATAAGAGTATATATTCTTCTCAAAAACACATGGGACATTTTCCAGGAGACCACACGTTAGACAACAAAACAAGTCTCAATAAATTTAAAGACACTGAAATCTTATCAAAATTCTTCTATAACCACAATGGTATGAAACTAGAAATCAATCAAAAGTAAAAACTGAAAAACACAAAAAGACACGGAGGCCAAATAATGTTACTCAATAGTGGGTGGGCTGTCAGTGAGAACAAGGAAGAAATAAAAAGATAACTTGAGACAAAAGAAAATGAAAACACAACAACCTCAAATCTATGAGATGCAGTAAAATCAGTCCTAAAAGGGAAATTCATAACATTACAGGACAACCTCAAGAAATAAGAAAGATCAATCTACTCTCACACTTAAATAAAATAGAAAACAAATAACAAACAGCCCTGGTCAGTACAACTCAGCCTGTTGGAGCCTTGTTTTGTAAACTGAAATGTTGTGGGTTTGAGTCCTGGTCAGAGCATATGCCTAGGTCTGGTCCCCTGTCGGGGCACATTTGGGAGTCAACCAATTGATGTTTCTCTGACATAGACGTTTCTCTCTCTCTTTTTGGCTATGTCTCTTTATCTCTCTCTGGAATCAACAGATATAACCTTAGGTGAGGGTTTATAAAAAAGAAAAGAACAACAAACAAATCCCAAAGTTGGTAGAAACAAGGAAATAATAAAGAACAAAGAGGAAATAAACAAAATAGAGTGTAAAAAAACAATACAAAAGATCAGTGAAACTAAGAGCTGGTTCTTAGAAAATTAAATAAGATTTATAAACCTTTAACTAGACTCATTAAGGAAAACAGAGAGAGAACCCAAATAAAGTCAGAAGTGAAAGAGAAGTGACAACTGACACCACAGAAATACAAAGGATTATATGAAAATATTATGAACAACTATATGCTAACAAAGTGGACAATGTGGAAGAAATGGATAAATTTCTAGCAACATAAACAGAAAATCTGAACAGCCATATTACAGCTCGTGAAATTGAAGTAGTAATCAAAAAAAACTTTCAACGAACAAAAGTCCTAGACCAGATGGCTTCACAGGGGAATTTTACCAAACTTTCAAAGAAGAACTAACACCCATACTTTTCAAATGATTCCAAAAAATTCTAGAGGAGGAAAGACTCCCAAGCTCATTGAACTAGGCTATCACCATCTTAATTTCAAAACCAGATAAAGACAGTACAAAGAAAAAAATTATAGGCCAACATTCCTGATGGACAGAGATGTAAAAATCCTCAACAAAATATTAGCAAACCAAATCCAGTGAAACATTAAAAAGATCATACACAATGATCAAGTGGGATTTATTTCTGGGATGCAAAATTAGTACAATATCTGCAAATCAATTAACATAATACACCACATTAAAAATGAATGATTAAAATCATATAATCCTATCAATAGGTACAGAAAAAGCATTTAACAAATCCAGCACTGATTTAGGATAAAAACTCTCAGCAAAGTGGGAATGGAGGGGATATACCTCAACATAATAAAGGCCGTATGTGATGATCCTGCAGCTAGCATCATACTCAATGGTTAAAAAAAAAGCATTTCTCTTAAGATCAGGAACAAAGCAGGAATGTCCACTTTTACCACTCTTACTCATCATAGTAGTGGAAATCCTAGCAGTCAGCAGTCAGACAAGAAGAAGAAATAAAAAGCAGCCAAACTGGAAAGGAAAAAGTAAAACGTCTTCCTTGCAGATGACATGATGCTATAAAGAGTAAACCAAAAAGATTTGACAAAAAAAATTTCTAGAACTGATAAATGAATTTAGTAAAAGAGCAGGATACAAAATAAATATTCAGCAATAGGTTGCATTTATATATACCCATAACGAGCGCTCAGAAAAGGAAACTAAGAAAGCAATCTTATTTCCAACTGCATCAAAAAAATACCTAAGAATAAATTTAACCAAGGAAGTAAAAGACCTGTACTTGGAAAATTATAAGACATCAAGGAAGAAACTGAAGAAGATACAAATAAGTGGGAGCATATACCGTGATCATGGATAGGAAGAATTAACATCATTCAAATGTCCACACTATCCAAAGCAATCTATAGATTCAATGTAATTCCTATCAAAATACCAATGGCATTATTCAAAGCACTAGAACAAATAATCCAAAAATTTATAGGGACTACAAAGGACCCTGAATAGCCACAGCAATCTTAAGAAAGAGCAAAGTCAGAGGTACCATTCTAGCTAATATAAAACTACACTGTAAGGCTAACATAATCAAAACAGCATGGCAGTAGCATAAAAACAGACACATTCATTCATGGAACAGAGAGCCCAGAAATAATTGCCTATATGGTTATTTAATATATGACAAAGGGGGAAAGAACATACAATAGGGTAAAATCATTCTATTCTATAAATGATGTTGGGAAAATTGGACAGATACATGCAAAAAACCAAAACAGAAGTAGACAACCTTCTTAAACCATATACAAGAATAAACTCAAAGTGGGTTAATAACTTAAATGGAAGACACAAGACAATAAAATCCTAGAAGAAAACATAGGCAGTAAACTCTCAGACTTTTTTTTATCCTCACCTGAGAATATGTTTATTGAAGAAGGGAGGGAGAAAGAGAGAGAGAGAAACGTTGATGTGAGTGAGAAACATTGACCGGTTGCTTTTCATATGCACCTCTACTGGGACCAAACCCTCAACCCAGGTATACGCCCTAACTGGGAGTTGAACCTGTGACCTTTTGGTTTGTGGGATTATGCCTAACCAACTGAGCCACACCAGCTAGGGCTCAGACATTTTTCATTGCAACATCTTTTTCTGATATATCTCCTTGGGCAAGGGCACCAGAAAAAAAAAAAAAAAGAATGGGACTACATCAAACTAAAAAGTTTTTGCACAGCAAAAGAAACTATGGAGAAAAGGGAAAGACAACCTACTTAATGGAAGAAGATATTTGCCAATGATACATCTGATAAGGGGTTTATATCCAAAATTAAAGAACTCATGGGTTGTATAAAGAACTCATACAATTCAACACCAAAACAAAACAATGCAATAAAAAAAAATGGAGAGAGGACCTGAATATCTACTCCTCCAAAGAGGACATACAGATGGCCAATAGACATTGAAAAGATGCTCAACTCACTACTCATCAGAGAAATGCACATTAAAATCGCAACGAGATACCACCTTACACCTGTCAGAACAGCTACATCAATAAGTCAATAAATAACAAATGTTGGCAGGATGTGGAGAAAAGAGAACCCTCATACACTGGTGGTGGGAATGCAGATTGGTGCAGTCACTATGGCAAACAGTATGGAGGTTCCTCAAGTAATTAAAAATGGAACTACCTTATGATTCAGCAATTCCACTTCTGGGTACATAAGCAAAGAAACCCAAAACACGAATTCAAAAGACTATATGCACTGCTGTGTTCACTGCAGTGTTATTTACAATAGCCAAGATATAGAAGCAACCCAAGTGCCTATCAACAGAGAAGTGGATAAAAAAGCGGTGGTACATATATACAATAGAACATTACTCAGCCATAAAGGGATGAAATATTACCTTTTGCAACAACATTGGGTGAACCTAGAAGGTATTATGCTAAGTAAAGTAAGTCATATGGAGAAAAACATGATTTCACTTAAATGTGGAATCTAAATGGTAAAATAAACAAAGAAAATAGAAACGGATTCATAGATAAAGAGATCAGATTGATGGTTGCCAAAGGTGAGGGGCATTGGGTGATTGGTGAAAAAAGTGAAAGGATTAAGAACTACAAATTGGTAGTCATATAATCATCATGGGCATATAAAGTACAGCACAGGGAATATAGTTGATAATAGTGTAATAACCTTGTATGGTGCCAGGTGGGTACTTGAAATACAGGGAGCACCACTTTGTAAAGTACATGATTGTCTAACCACTAAGCTGTACACCTAAAACTAATACAAAATAATATTGAATATAAACTGTAACTGAAAAATAAAATTAAGAAATAAATTTTTAAAAGTTTCTGTGATTGGTTCAGGAGTAATTCTATGATACTGTCTAGGGAATGAGAGTCAGCCTTGGATCTTTTACCAGAACAATGTAGAAAAATATGCATCCTTCCTGCTGAATTTACTCAATTATTTAGATGTAAGTGCCCAAATTGCTATTGGCCCCATTTGCTAATACTCATACTTTGCCTGAACTCATTCTGTCAGATGAAATCAGAGCCAAACAATGAAGAGAGATTTATGTTTGTGATAACAGTAAGCACGTAGGTTCAAATATGCTTCTGAATCCCACTCTATCCATGGACTCTTTACAATATGTAAAATAATTCCCTTCTTGAAGCTAATTTGAACTGGGGTTCTGTCACTGCAACCACAATTATTCTAACTAATGCTGAGAGTAAAGGTAGAGAGAATCAAGAGTACATGACACAGTTCTCAGGGAAATAATAGTCTGCCTTGGAAAGGAGGCACAAGCCAGCACATATAAAAATAAAGCAGATAATTAAATGCCAAATTATATGGTGCAGACACTAAATGTTATGTAACTTTAGCAAACGCAGAGATCAACTTTCTCTGAAGTACCTGGGAGAGGAGGTAATGGAGAAGGTAGATGCTGAGTCAGCCTTAAAGGATAGGTAGGAATTTGAATAAGGGAAAAGGTCAAGGGAGGGAATTCCAGGAAGAATAAGCCTGAAAGCAAAACACTGAGCAAATGTGCATGTTGAGAACAGGGGATAATAAAGACATCAGCTAAACTGGAGAGGAAGCGTAGTGTTACAGGTTACTGAAAGTAACGATGGGACCTGATTCTGGAAGCCTTGAATGTCCAGCAGGAAATTTGCAGTTTTGGGCACAGGGGTTAGGGAACCACTACACAAATTTGAATGAGTGATTGAATATTAAACAGGAACATTCATCTGACAATGTGAATGATGAGTAGATTGGGAATATGAGAGACTAAAGTCAGCATGACTAGTTATGATTCAAACATAATAGATAAGCCCTGGCTGGCACAGCTCAGTGGACCGAGCGTCAGCCTGCAAACCAAAGGGTCACTGGTTCAATTCCCCAGTTGGGGCACATTGCCTGGGTTGGTAGCTGGGTGCCCATTAGGGGGCGCACGAGAGGCAACCACACATTGATATTTCTCTCCCTCTTTCTCTTTCCCTTCCCCTCTGTCTAAAAATAAAATAAATAAAATCTTTTTAAAAACCATAATAGATTTGCCAATTTATTATTATTTCTTAATTTGTTTTAAATAATTCTGGCTCACAAGAATGATGAGGTGATGAAAAGTAAAGCATAATTAACTTATTTTTGAAGTCCTTAGTCAATAGTATAACAACTACACATTAAAAAAAACAACTGAGCTCTGGCTGGTGTGGCTCAGTGGATTGAGCTCCAGCCTGTGGACCAAAGGGTCGCTGGTTCGATTCCCAGTCAGGGCACATGTCTAGGTTGCAGGCCAGGTCTGCACACATTGGTGTTCTTCTCCCTCTCTTTCTCCCTCCCTCCCCCTCTATCTAAAAATAAATAAATAAAATCTTAAAAAATATATATATATTTATATTTGCTTTATACTGCTTTGCAGGAAGGTTATTTTAAAAACCAACTGAATTGAAATGTAATGTTGGAGAACACGAGCACATCAAGCATGTGTACCAAGATCAGAATGTTCTAAAACTTATTATCTAGTTCATATATATATAAATTTTACAAATCACCATGATTTACTGGGCTCCCAGCATGCCTACATCAGCCAGTTAAAGTCAGCCACAGTCCTTATAAAGAATTTCCAACAGAAAAAATGCACAAGCAAATAATTTTTTAAAAAGCAGGTTTAACGGTTGTCTCTGAAATATCACCTATCCATGGTTGACTTTCAATTTCCACAAATCCTGTTTAAGTCCAGACCCTCCTACCTCTGCCCTGGGTTATTGAATTGGGTTCCTTCTTGTTTCCTTGTCGTCTTTCTTTCCTCTTTGCAGGATAGCCCATGTATTGCTGCCAGATAATCTTCCTAAATTACAGCTCAGATCGTATCAACTCCCTGCTGAAAGAACTTCATTTCCCATTGCTGTCCAAAAGCTTTCATGCGGTATTCAAGGTCACCCAAAGGTCTGTCCTCAGCTTCCCTCCCCGGCCTTATTTCTCAGCTTATCCTGCTTGCACCGCACACGGCCTCAAATCAGATCACGCTTTCCTCCCTGGACAAGATCACAGCTTTTCTGCTGTCTGCCCTACTCCCACAATCCCTTTACCTGTGAGGTTCACCACCAGGTAGATTAGTCTCTAGCTGCTAAAACCCCTCATTTTCTTCCAGACCTAAAATAAAACTTCATGGAACATTTTTATCTCTAAAACCTGTACTTCTCTCCTTCAGAGTTCCCAGAGTTTTCTGTTTTAACCTTTTAGAGAAGATGTCACATTTAGTCTCATATGTGATAGCTGAGTATCCTTCCTCTCCCACCTTGACAATAAACAATTTGAGAGACAGAACTTGTTTATTTTTTAATTCCCCATAACAGCAATACAAATTTTGCTTTTACTTTTGTTAGTGTTTACATGTATGTAGTTTAAAGATCCAAAGAGTCCTATAAAGCTATTAGGAAAAATAGTTACCCCCTCATTACCTACCCTCTTATCTAATAATTTTGCTATTTATCTCCATTTATCTAAATAATACACTTATCCTGCTATTTTTTGATTTTTCAATTTTAGACATTATGAATAGAACTCGATCATAAAGGAACACAATTTAGCTATCACCCTGCCCCCGTGCTCCCACAACATACTTAGATTCTTCCCATCCCCCTATCCTCCCAATATAGTTATATTGTAATTTTTGTTGGATCCATATTAAGCATACATATATAATAAACATATATTATGCAAATACTATTCACAGTAAAGGTATATAGGAAGCTATTATTTTTTCTTTTGTGTAAGACTCTTTAGTTTCTTTAGGATTAATCATTGTAGAGTTTCTTTTGTTTGCTTTGTTTTCTATATATTTTCCCTAATTAAACCCCAAGGATTTTCCTAATAGTCTAAATCTCTTAACACATTCACATGCACCAGGCATTCCATCAATTTAATCTTCTTAAGAAAACTTCTCTTGGCTTTCTGGCTTGTTCCAATTTGGACCAATTGCCATCTACCCTTTGTAGACAGCCATTATCTTAAGATATTTTTTCATCATCATTGTGAGGATTCTGTTAGCCTTTCTATTATATTGGATTGGATCTTTTGTTTCCTGTAGCCTATATCTTGCTTGTTTGTGGTTACCTCTATGTTTTAATGAAGTATGTTTTCTAGTAGTTTTCTGAGAAAATGTTCATGGAAGGTATATCTTTGAGATCTTGCATGAGTGAAAATATTTTTATTTGATTATCTCATTTGACTGATATTTACCTGAAGCTATAATATCACTTAAAAATAATTTTCCTTCAAAAATTTGAAGCCATTTGTCCATTGTCTTCTAGATTTTAGTATTGCTTTCGAGAAGTTTAAATCTACTCTGCTTTTTGATCCTTTGCGTGTGACCTGTCTTGTCTCTCTAATAGCTTGTAGAATTCTCTCTTTATCCCTAATTTTAATAAATTTAATGATAATATGCTTTGTAGTGAGGATTTTCATCCACAATGCTGGGACTTTTTAATTAAAAACATTTATAATCTTTATTTCTAGAATTTTATTTTGAATTATTTCTTTAATGATTTTCTTCCTTTATTGTCTTTGTTCTCTTTCTGGGACTCCTATTAGATTGTATGTTGGAAATATAGGACTCATCCTCTAATTTTCCTAACTTTTCTTTCAAATTTTTCATTGCTGCCTTTTTGCTCTACTTTGTGAAAGAGTTTCTAAACTTTATTTTCCAGTATTTCTATTTAGATTTCTATTTATATCATCACATTTTTAATTTCCAAGAGTGTTCTTTAATCATCCTCTTTAAAAAATATATATTTACTATCATCTCTTATCTCTCCGAATATAATTCTTTGATGTTTTCATCTGTATGCATAGCTCTGTTTTCTCCAATTTTCTTTCTCCATTTATTGTTTTGGTTTTTAATCTTTCATCTGAGACTTTTCTCCAATATCTAGCAGTCCTTATCTATGAGTTCGCATTTAAAAGAAGAGGACTAGGAAGCTTATATAAGTCACCGAGGACATGGGTATGGCTTTAATATAGAATGATTTGGCTAAGTCAATTTTTGAGGAATCTTGCCATCAGTACACATAGGTCTTTCTTTTGGAGTGGTTAGCTTTCCTCAGAGAATATCTTCCAGTCACCTTCCTAGATAGTAATGTCCAGATGCTAGTGTTGTGTGAGCTCAATGGGGAAAGAGGGCTTATAGGATTCAATACACAATTTACAAATGTTCACTTAATACCTCTGTCTTTAGAACAATACCCCCACCACAGCTGTGCCTGGTGTGCCCAAGGCCTGGGACTCTCTAATTCACACTCTTCAAAGAATAAACCTCTATTATTTTGCCAAGTGAGAGGAGGCCATTATCCAGCTATGTGGAATTGAGGAGGAGATCTAGGAATTAACTGCTTCACAGTTTCAACTTAGCCACCTTTTCTGAGCCCCAACTTTCAACTCTACCTGATGCCACCAATCCCCAAGTCTTTTGGAAGGTCCTTGTAAATTGAGTTGCTTCTAGGCTTTCCCCAGTGCCAGTTTAGGAATTAGAATTCTCAGGTCTGCTAGATCATTTACTACACATCCATCTGTTTTCAGCTTCTGAAGTTTTGTGTCTGTTGTCTCCTCTCTGGTTTTTTATGTCCCTATGGATTTCTGTCTTTAGGGAAAAGAACCCTTTATTACACTTTTAATAGAGTTTCGACAGGATGCAAAAATAAATGAATGAAAGGTGCCCACCTTCCAGCTACAGAGACACAAGATGGTAGCTACTGGAGGCTTGGACATTTTTTGAACACTGAATATGCTGTCTCAAAATAGAATGTGGACCTAAATACCCAGAAGCACCCTCTTTTGCAAGATTTGCAACAAAATTTAATGTGAATGGAGTTAATAGTTCTAATGAAGTAGTGGACTCAAGAGTCGTATCAGTGCTAGCAAAATGGCAGAATTCATGTAGTATCAACATTGACCTGCAGGAGCTCTGGCACCTAATGATGTCTAAAGAAAATATGAAACCCACTCAACCACCTGAAGGACAGTGTTACAGCAATTAATCAAAAGAAAAACCACAGGCTCACCCCTTCCCCCATTTGATTTAAGCAGTCTTTGTTTTCCACAGTAGTAAATTTTCTAGATATGTCTTATAGACCTCAAAGTACTGGAGAGGAAGCTCCCATTCAAAGGCAATTTATCTTAAGATATTGTAAATGATACTGATTTTTTGTCCACTTGGAATACATAAGCTGTGCTATAACAAAAATAAAGAGTTGAATTTGTCATTTTTACCAATAAATGGACTTTGTTTGAAAAATTCTATTCTCCCTAATACTATGGTGTTTTGTTGTTTTGTTTTTGCACACAACTAAATGTTGAATTTGGGATTTTCCACCAGTGACCATGCTTCATTTTATGGTATTAGATAAGCCATTTATCTAACCTCTGTGACTTGAGTTTGGGTTTAGTCAGAAACTTGGAGAGCAAGCTGCAACATAGAAGGGAACACATACCTCATCCTGGCCCTAGATCTATCCCTCTAAACTTCCTTAATCTCCAAATTCTAGGATGCCTCTGAAAACAAGGTGATATGTTCAGGTATGGTTCTAGCTGTTGCAAATAAGAAGCTGGTAGTCTGGACCTCAGAGGACAGTTTTGCTATAGCTAAAATTTCATAGATCACTGGTCTGTTTTTTTGACCACTAAATTTGCTCAATTTTCCATTTCTCAGTTGTCGGAGTCAGACAAAATATTTGGTTTATTACCTTTAAGTTATTTGTTATATGCATATAGTTTATGAACTAATAAAAAAAGTGGTCACTATATGCTAGGTGTTTTATTGGATAAAATAGTGCAGAGGTAATCAAGATGCCTGTCAAGTTTAGGCGTGTTGGTGAATACAGACATACAAAGAACAATACCATTACTATTGCAGTATGTATCATCAAAGAATAACATAGGTACAAAACTATAGTAATCAAAACAGTATTGTATTAGCACAGAAACAGTCACATAGTTCAATGGAACAGAATATAGACCCCAGAAATAAACCCACACTTATATGGTCCGTTAATCTATGACAAAGGAGGCAGGAATACACATGACATTCTCTTCAATAAGCAGTGTTGGTAAAGCTGAATAGATATATGCAAAAAAAGAAATGAAACTGGGCCACTTTCTTACACCATATATGAAAGTAAACTCAAAATGGATTAAACACTTCAATATAAGACCTGGAATCATAAAACTCCCAGAAGAAAACATAGGCAGTAATCTTTGACATTGGTCTTGGTAATATTTGTTTGTATATGTCGCCCCAGGCAAGAGCGACAATAGCAAAATAACCAAATGAGACTTCATCCAACTAAAAAGCTTTCGCATGGTGAGGGGAAACCATCAACAAAACAAAAAGACAACCTACTTAATGGGAGAAGATATTTGCAAATGATATATCCAATAAGAGATTAATATTCAAAATATATAAAGAACTGATACAACTCAACATAAAAAAACGATCTGATTTAAAAAATGGTCAGAGGACCTGAACAGACTTTTCTCAAAAGAAGACATAGAGCTGGCCACAGACGTAAGGAAAAAATGCTTAACATCATTAATCATCAGGGAAATGCTAATCAAAACCACAGTGATATATCACCTCGCACTTGTCAGAATGGCTATTATCAAAATGTCAACAAATAACAAGTGTCGGTGAGGATGTGGAAAAAAGGAAACTCTCATACATTGTGTAGCCACAATAGAAAACAGTATGGAGGTTCCTCAGAAACTTAAAAATAGAACTATCATATGAGCCAGCAATTCAACTTCTGGGTATTTATCTGAAGACAACAATACTCATTCAAAAAGAATAAACACTCCCATGTTTATTGCAGCATTTTTTACAATAGCCAAGTTATGGAAGCAACCTAAGTGTCCATGGATACATGGATTATTCCTGAGCCATAAAGGAGAATAAAATTTTGTCATTGTGACAACACTGATAGACACAATAAAACACCTAGCACATAGTGACCACCTCTTTTTATTTGTTCAAAAACTATATGCATATAACAAATAACTTTAAAGCTAATAAGCCAAATTATTGGTCTGACTCAGACAACTGAGAAATGGAAAACTGAGCAAATTTAGTGGTCAAAAAATAGACCACTAAAATAAAATTATATTAAAGGTAATTTTTAAAAAACACAATAGCCCAGTGATTTAAAGTGTGTTATGCCTTATACAAGGTCTGTCCAGAAAAAGTCCAGCCGTTGTTAATAAAACGGTTTGTGTGACATCTATGCTACCTGGCAGACAAGGAGAGTGGACTGGAATGCATATGTGTGAACAATGATGAAGTCATTGGGGGAAGTAGACACCGTTGGGTGAACATGTATACCAAGTGGTTATAGCATTCAAAATGACTGAGTAAGTAGAGCAACAAATCTGCATCATTTTGTATTAAGCTTGAACATTCCTCCACGGAAACTACTTGGATGATTTGGAAAGCTGCAGCTATGGGCAACTGGTGACTGGCAGCTCCATCAAACAACATTCCTGCTCATGCATCATGTCTTGTGCAGGTTTTTAGCAAAACATCAAATCACCCAGGTGACTCACCCCTGCTACAACCCAGATTTGGTGCCCTGTGATTTCTGGCTTTTCCCAAATCAGTTTATCTTTGAAAGGGAAGAGAATTCAGACTGTTGATGAGATTTAGGAAAATACGACAGGGCAGCTAATGGCATTGGGAAAACTGTGTGAGGTCCCAAGGTGCCTACTTTGAAAGGAACTGAGGCATCATTGTCCTATGTACAATGTTTCTTATACCTTGTATCTTCTTCAATAAATGTCTTTATTTTTCATATTACACAGCTGGATACCTTCTGGACAGACCTCATATATGTTATGCCTTATAGCATTCAAGAACAGGGGCATCTTGATTGGGGGCAAGATGACGGAGGAGTGAATGGAAGTCACACTGACCTCCTCCCAGGACCATCTGGAATTACAAATGAATTGTGGAGAAATCGCCCTGAACAAACAACTAAACAATAGCAAGAGAGAAGCCTTGCAACCTTGGACAGACAGAAGAATCAGGTTCAGCACAACCTGACTGGTAGGTAGTGCAGCATAGACTCAAGAAGGCTGGCTGGGCACCCTCAGGTGGCAGTGCCAGAGAGCTATTTAAGTGGCCAGTTGGATCCCCCCTGAGAAGGGTGGTATCTAAACCAAAAGCGGGAATCCCCAGCGTACAGCACCAGAGCCCAAAAAGTACACAGATAACAGCCAGATATAAAAAGCAGCAGGGTTGCTTTCTGCCAAAGATGGGCAGCTGGAGACTGAACGAAAGAGCCGTTTAAAGGGCCAATGTATAAATTTTCATTTGCAGCCACTTACCCTGGGCTCCGGCAAAGATGGCGGCAGAGTGGGCTAGAGATGTCTGAGGAGAGACTGGGGACGAAGGCTTTTGGGGAGAGAACTGAGAAAGTGGCCACTGGGATCCCAGGGCTGAGTTATCCCCCAAGTGGTAGCAGCCATCATGCTCAGGCAACCACTCCCCTGAGCAGCAGCCTGAGAGGAAACAATAGCTTCGCCCACAGGAGGGACTCTGCCCTGGCTCCGTGGTGCTTAACTGACTGCTGAGCACAGAGTGACTAGATTAACAACTGAAGGAGAAAACCACAGACAGTAGATCCCTGGAAGCTTCAAACACGCTGCCTAAGGTCACATGGGGTCAACATCTGACATCACAGGAGGCAGATCCAGAAAGAAAAAATTGAGGTAAATACTAGAGTCTACGCAGATGAATCCACTGTGGTCTTCTATATGATTTGCGTTATTTTCTTTACTATATAGCTTTTAAACGTTCATTTCTTATCTATCAAGTTTCTGCATATTAAGTCCCTAGATTTTATACTACCGTTTATTTCTCTCCTTTCTTGCAACAGTCTTAATCTCTTTACAGCGTTATTAATATTGGTTCATTTACTGTTGAGAGTGGGATGGCAGGGGGCAGTTATTTTTACGGATATGGGTTTGTTTCCTGGGCTTTGTGGTTTGGCTCAGGCAGACAAATAATGGGAAGACAAAGACACAACCCCCAATGAAAATGGAATTCTCAGGAAGACTACTATGTGAAATAGTGAACTATCTAAAAGTTTAACTTACATTTTTTAGATAGTAAAAGTAAAAGTTTTACTTTTAGTTAACTTTTAGTTTAACTAAAAGTAAACTATCAGATATTGAGTTCAAAACAGGAAGCTCACTGAACTCAGTGAGCTCAGTGAGAATTACAAGAAACTACAGGGAAACTACAAGGAACTTACTGTGAACTATATCACCATGAAAAAGAACATAGAAACTATAAACAAGAACCAAGAGGAAATGAAGAATACAATTTCTGAATTGAAGAACACAGTAGAAGGAATCCAAAGCAGGCTAGATGAAGCAGAGGATCAAATCAATGAGCTGAAGGACATTATAGAAAAAAAAACTCCCAGAAAGAGCAAGAAAATGAAAAAAGGCTCAAAAATAACAAAGAGGTGTCAAGAGAAATGCAGGACAACATGAAACACAATTATATCCATATATTAGGAATACCAGAATAAAAAGAAGAGGAGCAAGGGATAGAAAACTTCTTTGAAAAAGTAATGATGGAAAACTTCCTTAATTTGAGGAAAGAAGAAGTCACACAAG
>PVJD01015123.1:0-26230 GCA_004026545.1 Mormoops blainvillei | reverse complement strand
TCACTTCCATCATCTCACTCAGCCACAGGATAAGAGTTAGCACTACAGTGCCATTCAAAGTTCATTGCCCGCTGCTCTCCTTGAGGTCCATGGTCACATGTTAGCTGCTCTGGGCCACCCTGTGCAGAAGCAAGAGTTTCTCAGCTCTGTTGCTGGGGGGCGGGGTGGGGGGGGGTGTGGCGGGCAGAGGGGCGGGAATGGATAAACGCTGATAGGGTAAGGCCTGTACAAGTTTGGCCCTGAACCCGTTCTCTTCCTGGGTCCCTGCAGCTTGTCCCAGAACAGCATCACTGACGTGGGTGCCTGCAAGCTCGCTGAGGCCCTGCCCTCACTGGCTGCATCCCTGCTCAGGCTGAGGTGAGTGGGACCCTGCCATGGATTGCGTGCTGAGCTGGTAGGTGGGGGGAGAGCAGAGTCCCCTTTGTGCCAGCTGCAAAGGTCCACACTGGAACCCTGGAGGCAGTCACTACAGGCTGTTCTGCTGTGTCAGCGTTGCACAACTTGGAGTGGTAGGCATCAACCTGCCCTGGAGTTAGGCAATATGTTTCTTCATCTGGAAAATGGGTACCATCCCAATGGCCTGTGGAAAATCCTTGGTGCAGTGTTGGGCCCTGGTACACAATATTGGCCCTCTATCCCCAGGGGATGGTGGGAGTGAGCTTTTTCTAGAGTCCAGGGGTGGTGATTTCTAGAAGGCTGACCACTTTCCACAGCCTTGGCTGGCTTTTATCACTCACAGTCAGTGCTTACGCTGCCACCTTCTGGTGATCCTTGGCATAGCACCCCTTGCTTTTGACTACTACCAGCCTGGCCCCTGGTGGTACACAGCTTAATTAGGGAACTGAGTGTGAGCTTGGACCAAAGCCCCAGTCATCCGGCTTAGCATGGCCAGCTGTCCTCTCTCATCACACTGGCAGGAACTTTCTTCTCCTTCCTTGGCCCTCATCACCTGCCAAGGACTGCCAGAGTCAGGTTCCAGGGGAGATGGCATCTGGTTCAAGTTATTGGTGTATCCATTCTTCATCCTTCCATTCAGGGCCACCGGGTACAGCTGTGAAACTCGTAGCTATGTGATTGGCACCCCCTAGAGTTGTGCAGGATATTGAATATTCTCTAACAGGCCAGAATCTGTGTTAGGAGCTAGAGATACAACTACGAACAAAACAGATGTGGTAATCACTGTTTCACATAAAATAGTGATTTATGCTGGGGAGGAAACTAACAAGGGCCCAGCAGTTACAATAGGGAATATTGAACTCACCAGAGAAGTGAGGAGACCTCTGAGGGGGTGGGAAACCCTTCCCCTTCCATGGTCAGCTCTAGGGGAAAAGCATTCCAAGAAGAGGGAACAGAAGATGCAAAGGCACTGAGGTAGGAAAGAGGTTGAGCCTTTGAGTGCCAGAAGGTCCACTGTGGCTGGATGTAGTAAATGAGGGACAGAGGGTGGGAGATGAGGCGAGAGAGGTAAGTGGAGGCCAAGTCATGCCGGGAGGCCCTTGTAGGTCAGGAGGGGACTTTGGAGTTTTTCTACTGTGAATGGGGAAGCAGGTGGGGCCTATGGAGGTGACACCTGATCCAACTGATTGAGGTTAAACAAACCTCATACTTCATGGAATCTAAGATGTCATCCATTGTAAGACATCATTTAGAGGGCAAAACACAGCAGATTATATGACACTCCATTACGGGGAGGAACCTCTGCCTATATGAGCAGGGGGGACCTCCTGGATTCTAAGACCCACCCAGGAAGAGATTGCAAAGTCCCTGCCTTGGTACCAGCCAAATCTTGACATCAGGGGATGCTGGAGTTTAGCCTGAATCCACTTTGCTGCAGTGCAGACCTGCTGCTTTTACATGCAGCCCTGCAGGGTAGCCCTAAGGTTGTTATGGCAAAGTCGTGGCCTTGAAATTAGAACCACAGCAGTACCTGGCTTGTTAAAAGGATGCTTAGAAATGAGTGTACAGCTTAAGTCAGTGACATTTGTCACGCTATTTTCAACTCTACAAGTGGTGGCTGTGAATACACCACAGAAACCTGAGTCAACCCAGTGATTGGGATTTTCTCTCTCCTTTAACTCAGTGCTGGTCATACCTTCTATGGTAACTCATTTAACCCTCCCAACCCACGCTGGAAGGTAGTAATAACCATAGCTAACATTTAGTTCATTCCACATGCCGAGCCTGTTCTATGTGTTTTACCAGCATCAACTCAACTCATTCTCACAATGACTCTATCATGCCCATTTTATAGAGGAGCAAACTGAGTCACAGAGGAGGTGAGAAATTTGCCAAAGGTCACAGAGGCAGCAAATGGCAGAGTTGGGATTTGAACATGTGAAGTCTCAGGCTGGAAGCTACCCCCTCTCAGTCCTGCTACTTCCCTGGACTCACTGTGTGACCACGGTGAAGTGGCCTCAACACTCTGGGCCTCAGTTTGCTCTCTGTAAACTGGGGCAGCCATCCCAGTTCTGTGGGTCCCCCTGGGCCCCGAACCCCTACAACCCAGACCCCGTCCTGACTTCTGTTTCTGGCAGTTTGTACAATAACTGCATCGGTGACATGGGAGCCGAGAGCCTGGCACACGTGCTTCCAGACATGGTGTCCCTGCGGGTGCTGGAGTGAGTATGGGAACCTGGGTGGCAGCCTGGGGAGATCGGGGTCTCCCTCTGGCACCATGGGAATGACTGGGCTGAGGTCTGGTTGCCAAGAGTGGGGGTGGCCTTGGAATGGGGCTGGATGGTCCTGAGGGCCAGGCCCCAAGATGGGTTTGTCTCCCCAGTGTCCAGTACAACAAGTTCACAGCTGCCGGGGCTCAGCAGCTCACCTCCAGCCTAAGAAAGTGCCCTCACGTGGAGACACTGGCGTAAGTCTCAGTGGCCCTGGTGGGTGGTTCCATGAGCCTTGAGCTCAGATCCTGCCTTACCCCTCACCAATGCGGGACCTTGGGCAAGCAGGACGCCCTTCACATTTTGACCTCGGTTTCTTCATCTGTGAAATGGTGATGGTTATATTTGCCCCCAAGCAGTTTTGTGAGGTTTAAATTAGTCAAGATGTGTAAAGCACTTAGAACAGTGTCTGGTATACAAAAATGCTCAATATGTTGGGTTGAACGATATGAAATTGCTTATAATAACCATTTTAATCTACAAAATTGGCAGTATCATATGGCTCAAACTTATTATCACATCACCATGATGTCGAATGTCCAATATTGGTCCTTTATACACTTTCAAAGCATTTTAATTTATATAACCACTCATATCCTTTCAGAGGATAGGGTGGATCTAATGGACCCATTTTACAAATAAGGAGAATAAGGCATAGAGAGTTTAACTAATATTTTTGAGGTCATACAGCAAGTCAGCAGAAGAACCGGGTCTAAAGAATGGGGTCTTGGGGCTCCTAGGCCTCTATTGTCCCCATGTCCCCACACTGATCTGGTCCTGCCAGTTGGGAAAGTCCCCAAGGTTCCAGGCTGAGTAGGAGGAGAGATGTGGGGACCTCTTAGGTTGGGGGCTCCAGCTCAGACTCTCTCCTCTAACCTGGCCTCTGTGTCCTGTGTCCCCATTGCAGGATGTGGACACCCACCATCCCTTTTGGTGTCCAGGAACACCTGCAGCAGCTGGACTCCCGCATCAGCCTGAGATGACCCCAACTGTGCGCAGGATGAAGTAACTGAGGTGGGCTTGGGAGGAGGGAACCACAAGGGCCCCTGGGGTCAGCATCCGGGGAAGGCTGCTGACCACCCCCGGACCAGGCACCGTCTGAGGCCTCCCCCTCTCTCTGTGCCGGGCTTGGTGGAGGTGTCCTAAAGGCTTTGTGGCTCAGGCCCTGAGGACCCTCCATGTGGCAAGGATTAGAGACCGGGGGCCAGGACAGGGTGGGTGGCCCATCCACAACCCACAGCCCTTAGCATTGGGAAGATGTTCCTTCAGGGACTTCCAAACCATGCGTATGGCTCTTTCGGTCTGTTGGCTGCCCGATGTCTTGGATTGTCCTCCTAGGAACTTGCTCTATGAGTTTCCTGCCTCTCACTGTGCAGATAACTGTCCTCCCACCTCCCTGCTCCTCTGACCTATGAGGGTCCTCTCCAAACACCCTGTCCCTTCCTCTGTGCCCACCCCCAATCTCATCCCCAATCTCAGCAACACTCTCCATGTGTCCAGTTACCCCTTCCTGGAGCTTCCTGACCTACTCCCTTCTCTGGACCTCCCACAGCACTTTCTCCGAGGACAGTGACCATACTGGACCTTGAACTGCTTATCTGTGGACACAGCTCTTCTCGGTTCATATCCTATGAGCCTCAGGGTCCTGGCGCCCAGTCCTGCCAGCTATGGAAAGGACTCACGGGACTGCTATGTGGACAGACCCAGGCCCGGCTCTGGGCTCCTTCGGGGCTGAAGTTGATGCCAGCCCTGCTCAGCTGCTGCTGCTCTGGCAGACAGGTAGGCGCCTGGTGGCAGCTGCAGTTCACCATGAAGTCCCAGTGGATTTTCTACAGGACACTCCAGACAGCTGTGTCCAGGCCAGAGTAAGGAACTGAGTCAGCCACAGCTCTGCCTCCCCAGGTCCCTGCCACCATGGGGAGAAAGTACCTCTTCATGCTGCTGTCCTAACAGGGCATGCTTGGTGCTCTGAGGATACCAGAGGGGATCCCCGACCCACGTATTCCAAACCACGACAGTGTCAGCTGTGGTCATCTGAAGGCTTGCTCACTCTATGCTGGCAGATAGCTGGGAGCCTCGGTTCCTCTAAGGAACTGTCAGCAGGGGACCTCTTCATGTGGCTTAATTCGGGCTTCCTCATCTGAGGCAGCGGCTTTCTGCCTGTGGGACTCACTGTTTGCACTAACCTTGCTTGCGAAGGCCAAGCTAGGCCAGATGCACTGGACTTTAGCTGGAAATCAATTGATGGTACACTAATGGAGGAGGGGAGGGAGACAGACTGGAACAACATCTGCCTTTTTATCTTCATTTCCTGCATCTCTTCACTACATTCAATCCCACAGGCAGGTCGAGCATTTGAGTTTATATCATGATTACCATTTTGGGGTGGCCACCGCTCTGGTGATCTGATGCATTACAAACCACACCAAAATGTAGTGGCTTAAAACAACACACAGCTTTCTTCTGCTCACACACCTGTCATTTGGGCAGGGCTCATTTCTGCCCCACTGAGTGTCAGCTGTGGTCATCTGAAGGCTTGTGCACTCTATGCTGGCAGATGGCTGGGAGCCTCAGTTCCTCTAAGGAACTACCAGCAGGGGACCTCTTCATGTGGGCTAGTTTGGGCTTCCTCATAGCATAGTGGCTGGGCTGTAGGGTGATCGCCCAAAAAGGAAAAGGGTGGGGGGAGAGAGGGAAAGTGAGGGAGAGAATAACAGAGTAATGTTGTATCCTCTTTATAACGCAGCCTTAGGAGTCACACAGTATCACTTCTGTCATATTCTTTGTCCAGTTTGACCGGAGCCGTCACTCTCCTCCCCCAACCCCCACATCATGTATGTGTGTGTGTGTGTGTGTACACACACACAGCAGAGTCTGCCTTCATCCAAGTCTTGTCTTTTCAGAAAGGAGTTTCTTTACGGCATCCTAAGATTCAGTGGAAAATTCACTATTAGGAGAGCGGCAAGGTTGAAGCACCATGAGCCTTGCAGAAGGGGTTGCTTCCCTCTGCCTCTGAGCCCCACTCTATCCTGGGAACCATTCCTTAGCCCAGCTAGTATTCTGCCTCGGCCAAGGCAAGCCTAGAAGAGAATTGGCAGCTTTGCTCTCTACCTAGAGAGCTGCCAGTTTGACTGTTGTTGTTTCTCACTGGGGCATGGCCTGCTCTGTCAGGAGCCCTGGTTTGGGATGACTTGGCTTCGGCAGCAGTGGGAGCTGTCTGTTCAGCTCTAGTGTGCCAGCCCTGATACCCGGGTCCAAACTCATCTCCTCTTCCCAGGAAATGGGAATCGGGGAGGGGGGCGCTGAGGGGCTGAGGTTCAGCTGCCCGGTTGGCAATTCTTGCAGAGAGACAGGTGCCTTCTGCCTCGGCGTGGCTGCAAAGGGCTTCAAGTGTTGTGACCCAGGGCTGGGCTCTAAATGGCGCCCGCACTACCTCTTAGAGTTTCCCTGAATTTGTGGACTTTGTGGAGTCCACAAGACTCCCATCTGGGCAGACAAAGGGGCAAGCACCAAGCCAATATCCCTCCATTCCAGGCGTCTACCACACCCTGGGCCAGATGGGGAGGGCACTACTGTATTCACTGCTTTTGGTCTGTTCAGAGAGGACAAAAGGAGATCAGGGGCTATAATTGCTCATGGTAATAATTTTAAATGATAGCTACCATTTTTAAAAAATGAATTGATACTGTAAAGCACTTACCACAGTGCAAATGCCACAATAATTGCTCAATAAATATTAGCAATGATTGTTACTTTGTGTCAGGCACCTTCTTCCTCAAGAGGGACCGTAGCCTAGGGTCAGGTCAGCTGCACTGACTCTAGGGCTAGATCGCCTGGGCTCAGTGTCCAGCCGTCTGTGCCTCAGTCTCTCATATGTGGAACGGGCCTACTCATAACACCATCTTCATTATGGGGCTACAGGAGAGTCAGTGAGCTAACACACTGAGAACAAGAATCTGGTGCACAACTCAATCCATGTTAGCTGTCTGCATTTCCTATAAATATGTGTTTCACTCCAGCCTTTGCCTGGAATGTTCTTTCTGGCTCTTCCCAGGTCAACTTCTCATCCTTCAGGACTAGGTTTAAAGGACGACCCCTCAGGAAGGTGCACCAAGTCAACTCCATTACACACCGACACCCACCCCGCAACTCTCCAACCTCATCCCTAATTTACATTTTTGACACTTATTTGTTGTGCTGCCTGCTCTTATCCTAGGATGTGAGCGCCAGTAGGGCAGGTAACGCATCTGCTTTGTTCATTTCTCTGCCCCTTGCTCCCAGCAAGGCACCAGCACAGAGTAAGTGCTCAGTAAACATTTGTGGAATGAACAAGTAAGCCTCGCCACAACTTTGCTTCCACAAATATGTACTGTGCACACACTGGTGAGTAAGATGCTCTGCTAAGTCTTGGATTTTAGTAAAATTTAAAAAAATCTCTGGGTAGGGCTGCCAGGTACGGCTGGGTAGTCTGTGTACTGCACAAAGGCACCAGGACAAGGGGATAAATGGAGGTTGCAACCCAGCCTGGGCTCTGCTCGCTGAGCTGTGAGTCCTGGTGTGGAGCCATCTCAGCCCAGAGGGGCACCTTTGTCGTTAACACAAAGCCATCTTACAAAGTGGCCAAATGACTGTCCCCATTTCACAGAATATGTGACTTGCCTAAGGTCACATCCCGACTAAGGAGGCAGTCAAGATGCAAACTGGCCTTCTGACTTCTTTGGAGGGTCTCTCCGTGGGCCAGACCCAGTGGATTGGAGTTGCTCCCCGAGCCCCACCTGTTGGGTGGGAGAAGTGATGCTCACAGGAATCTGGGCATATGATGTCTGGAGTCACGCTGTGTGTGATGGCATGATTTCATGTTAGTGGGTTTTAAGTATATCTTTTAAACCCTCACTTTCTCATCAAGCCCCTCCCCATGTCTCCCTTCTCACGCTCACCTTAGGCCTCTGGAATGTCTTCTGTTCACATTTGTTAGCAGTCCCTTTCTTAGAATCGCATGAAGACAAATGGTGCCGTAAGTGTCCTTTCTCTTGCGTTCTGCCAGACTTTTAGTCCCCCATACCCCAGTCTGCACACCTGTAGGATGGAACCAGTCACCTATACCTGGTTTAACATGGTGTGCCTGTGAAACAGTGCTTTGAGAGCAGCGGGTGCTTTGCAAACTGGAGAGGATTATGCTATTGTTTTTCATGAAACTGCAAGTGGACCCAATTTCACTCATTTGTTCCCTCCTCTGTCCCTCCCTCCCTTATCTTTACTGGAGTCTACCGTGTGCCCAGCGTGGAGGAAGGGAAGGGGGGGAGAATACCACACCTTTGATTTCTCTGGGATTTGGGCCCGATTTCCAGCTTGGCCACCAAGACTTTGCTACCACACCCCAAAGCTGGCCCTGGTATGTCAGGCTCGTGGAAGCAGGGAGGCGACTGGTCTGGGCCTCCCACGCCAGTCTAGCTTGGGTAGACTCTCCAAACCTGGCTGGCTCTCCAACTTGGGAGGCCCTGACTCTTCCACCCTGTGTCAACCATGAGGTTTTCTGCTTATGGATTCCTTTCCCAAATCTAAAAAAAAAAAAAAAAGAAAAGAAAAAGAAAAAAAAAAAAAGAGCAGGTCCCCAGGTGTTGAAGTTGCATACATTTCTTTTTTAATTGAAAGAAATCAGCCTCCTAAGTATTGCTTTTACAGGTTTATCAAAGTCCAGTATTCATACCACTCACATTTTCTAAAAATATTTCTGGCCAGAGGAGCAACATGGCTTTCCCCTGCCACGATGGATCAGTTCTGGCAACTTGATGAAGAAACAACTTGAAATGAATAAGTCAAAACCCTGCCCTTAGCCCCGGATACATTCCTGGCCTCTTCCTCCGGAGTCACTCCCTGAAATAGTCGCTGCATCTAAGACCAGCCTGGGCCAGACCCAGCCGGGCTCAGGGCTCCACAGGCATCAGCTGGAGTCGACTGTCGCTTCTGTGTCCGTGTCCGCAGTTTGAAGTGTTCTCTTGAAAGTTAAGTGGGGGAAGCAGGGACAGTCGGGAGTAAAGAGCAGGGAGGCATACGCTGGCTGGGTTCCTGTAAACATCCGTCGCAACTGCGAAAGGTCAGAAGCCAAAGCAAGGCCATTTGTGCAATGCTGCAGGCAGGTAAGGTCTTTGGACACCCCCAACTTCTCTCTTTGGGGAGGGGGACAAATGTCTTCCCAACCTCCTCATTCAGTCTCAGCCTCTCCATCCCACCATCATGGGTCTGGGTGGGAACCTCTCTGTTGGCACAGAACTTTTGAAGGGAACAGGCCTAACAAGAGAGAGAGAAAGAAAAAAAGTGTCACCAACATGGAACCACCTACTGCCACCCATTCACTGGGCATCTGGATCTGTCCACCAGGCCTCGGGAGGCCCGGGCCGGGCAGGGGAGTCCCCATTCTACTCCTCCCAGTCAGGGACCCACCAGAAGCCCCAGACTCCGGCGAGGGCTGTTTTCCAACAACTTGTATTAAAAACTCCTTTTAATGAATTTGCCCGATTTCTAAGGATCCTGGGCTGAAGAACCAGTGCAATTTTACATGGGAGAGGAGGGACTGTTCATTATTGGGAAGGAGGGGAGGGGACTGCTGGTACCTGAGAGGAGGGCAGCCCATGCAGGAGTCACCCAAGGGTCTGCCAGCTGATTTGAGCTCCAGGGCAGCTGAGCAAGCTCTGGGTAGTGGGCAGTACTTGGCATCACCAGCCACCTTGCCTGGAAAATGCTTCGCAGCCCCCGGGAAGCCTGGGCCACAACCAAGCTACTCAGCAGCCCCACTTGTCTCTTCCTTCCAGCACATGGCATCACCCCCACTGCCAGGCCCCTTGCAGGTCCCCACTCCCTATGTCCCTCTCTCTCTTCATCCACCTGGTGCCAGTATGCCTGAAATGTCTCATACTCCCATCTGTGAGTCTCGTCTTTGCCAACTCAGACTATTCCTTCTGTAAACATCATCAAGCATCACATAAAACTTCTGTTAAAACACCCAGCATGTCTTGTTCATCAGGATGCTATTGACATTTGGGGAAGGATGATTCTCCAGTGTTGGAGGGCTGTTCTTGGCCTTGCAGGATGTTAGCTGCATCCCTGGCCACTGACCACTCGCTAACTGCTAGCAGCATTCCAGGTACAGTGACAACTAAAAATGTGCTCTCGCTCCATTTCCAAAGACCACCCAAAGGGGAGGAACTTCTTCCAATGAGAACCATGCATCTCCTGCAGGTGGAAGCTGCCAGTAGTTCTAGGATTGCCTCCAGATAAACAACTTGCACTTGAGTCTTTATCCCAGAGTCTGCTCCCAGCAGAGCACACCTGAGATGGAGCCTTACACGGGTGATTTCATTCCACCCTCCTAACAACCTCAGGAGTTAACATACTATTATGCTTCCATCTTATTGGCGGAGACACTAAGGAAGGGTCTAAGGATGCCCGCCACTCCAGGGCTTTGTCCCACTGGAGATCTTAAACACTACAAACACCTCATACCACCTGTGTGCCAGGAACTGAGCTGGGCTTGGGGACCCAATGAGGAGTGCAGACCCTGCCTTTGACACACAACATAGTGAGCAATTTCAGCCCAAGGTAACATACCTGACAGTAAGAGGATGCACAGGGGTTGAATGGAGCTCAGGGCCTGGGGAAAGCTGTGCACAAAAATCATGCCTGGGCCCTGACCAATGTGGCTGAGTTGGTTGGGCATCATCCCGCAAAGCAAATGGTCGCCAGTTCAATTCCTGGTCTGGGCACATGCCTGAGTTGTGGGTTTGGTCTCGTCAGGGTGCATACAAGAAGCAACCAATTAATGTTTCTCTCCCTCTCTTTCTCCCTCCCTTCCCCTCTCTCTAAAAATAAATAAATAAAATATTGGGGGAAAAAAGGCAGGCTTGGTAGCGGGCAGGTGACCAAGGCACAGCAGGTCCTGGAACTTCCTGTAATTTGGCATGAGGTTGGGGGAAGAGGTTAGAAGAAGCCAAATCGTTCGAGTTCCTTGTGTCCTCTGCCAGATTTATCTCCTAAAGGCCAGCTAGGAACTCGTCCTTCTACTGCTCAGACTTTTTTACCTGCTTCCATTAATGACATACTGGTAGGTAAGTCCTCGAATCCTGTGGTCCTATCCCACCTCCCCACTAGACCTGGCAGGCAGGAGGGGGAACTGGGGCCACAGCCAGAGAGCATCTGAGAGCTCAGCCCTCTAGAGAGGGGTTCATGGGTCCCCCTTCTGCTGACCTCCCTCCTCCAGTTAACCTCTGGGGTTCCTGTGGGGTCAGTGGTGGTGCTCCTGAGAATCCTGGTGTCCATGGACCTGGGGTAGAATTCTTTCTTCAGACTCATTCTTACTGGGGCTCACTGAAGCCATCTCCAAGGCAGGGGATAATACATGAGTCCATATCAGACTTCTGGGGACAGGGTGTTAGATAACATGGAATCACGCCATGGAACACAGACTCATCCCTTTCCCAGCAAATAGTGCCGAGTCCCAGATGTGCGTCAATCAGGCTAACCTCCGGCTGGATGGGCTCAGGGCCTCGCAGGTGCCAGCTCCAGCAGGAATTTATTAGCTCTTCCGTTTTCATGATGTTATCTCGAAGGTCACTTTCTATTTATGGCGAGTGATGCCAACTTCCATTTCTGAAAGTAATATAAAGTCCCTTTCTTCCCAGAACATTAATTCCACTTAAAAAATTTAGGGACCCAGTTTATGGAAAGCGACTACATAAATATTTCAGGCAATAGGTCGATAGGACAAAAATTACTGATGGTGTTGTGTGAGGTTTGGGAGATCTTGATCCAAGTAGGTCCCACTCACTCCAGAGAATGAAGGGGCCCAGGGAGGCACTGACCTGCCTGCCCTAAGCCACACAGCAGGTTGAGCGCAGAGACTTTATTCCAGGTCTCTGTATCCATGGCTAGAGGATGTCCTAGGACCTCTCATCTGGGTCACTCACCACGGCTCTTAAAAGACCAATACCCTTGTTCCTCTGACTTGCACGTTTGGTCTCACAGCAAAGCCCAGAATGAGAACAACAGCTGACATTGACCAAGCACTTTACACCCACCTTATACTATCCGCTTTAACTCATTTATTCCTCAAAACAACCCGGGGAGGGAGGAGCAAGGAGGACCATCATTCCTGAATTTCAAATGGGGCTCAGAGAGATTCTAAGTAAATTGTGCAAGGCCACACAGAGCCAGAATTTCAGCCTCTGTGGTTTGACCCCAAAGTCTTAATTCCTCTCAGCATCTTAGGTCCATCCCTTTCTTCCACAGCATCAAAAGCCCTAGCTGGAAAGCATCCTGGGGCTGCAGCTTATAGAATCCAAGAAAGTGTGTAACATCATTAGAACATGATACAATTCATTAGCTATTGGCATTTTTTTTTTCTTTCTGCAACTGTAACTTCATTCTTGGCCATTCCAGAGCTGGACAGAGGCAGTGAGTGGCTGACTTGTTTGTCATCAGGACTGTTGGCCCTGGCTGGTGTGGTTCAGTGGATTGAGCACCAGCCTGCAAACCGAATGGTCGCTGGTTCGATTCAGTCAGGGAACACATGCCTGGGTTGCAAGCCAGGTATGAGGCAACCACACATTGCTTCTCTCCCTCTCTTTCTTCCTCCCTTCCTCTCTCTAAAAATAAATAAATAAAATCTTTAAAAAAAAAAGAAAAAAAGAATGACCATTGGGCACTTAATACATTTTAAGCAGCAATGTCCCAGCTTAATGCCTTTGCAGAGAATTGGGCTTAAGTGAGAAAATAGCCCATGTATCTTCCGAGTGCTGGTGGGGTGATGCTCTGGACTTGCTGAAGGGGGTCCTTTTTCATATTTCAGCCATCCTCACTGTCTTATTTCGTTGGGGGAGCCACGGCAAGGTCTGGAACTGGCCTGTCTGGGTAATTCTAGCTGACCCTTCCTGGCTGTGTGACCTCAGGCAAGTCACCTAATCTCTCTGGGCCTGTTCCCACATCTGAAAGGAAGACAACAATGACTACCTCATGCAGAGGGGGGGTCGCTGTTGGTTGTGAGGGTTACGTGAAATTGTGTGGGTGGACTGCCTGGCATACCTGGCACACAGGAGGCATGCGTTCATGCTGGCTCCTCTCCTCCTTGTCCTCACCCGTTCCCAGTTAGAAAACATACCAGGCAGGGGGTCTCCTCAGTGGAGCAGCCCTTTTCCTCCTCCAAAGACCTCGCCTGCTGGAAACCCATTACTTGTTCCTCTTTGTCCACGTACCAATCAATCAATTAAAGTGGCAACTTCACCACAGACGTCATCCAGAAATAGTTGCCCCATGTTTCTGCTGTGGTCTCTGTGATGGGCTGTGCAGCAGGAAGACCTCCCCCTCGTCTAGGTGACGAGTACGCGGCCAGAAGGGGGCGAGAAAGGAGAAGCTGCCTGTCTGTCTGGGCTGGATCTCCGACGGAAGACAGTGTTCTGCAGAAACGTGGACCAGGTTCTCAAATGTGGACGCTGGTTCATATGTCAGCTACTGATGCTCGTCAGTCATGGGGTTTGTGACGACTCTTCATCCAGAATACGTTTCCCTTCAGTTGGTGAAGGTTCCATGAGGCCTTCTGCAGGGCAGCATTTGCAACACCTTCGTGAGTCCTGCCACATCCAAGAACCACCTGTACTGCTCTTTATTTAGCATTTTCGGTCAACACACCTCTTTTTTTTTAACTCCAAATTTTTAAAAGGAACCTTTATGTCATTATCATGAATAAAAAATGGTATCATTTGTCATAAACATAAGGCAATGCTAAAAATAAACACGATGGAAATGAACCTATGAATTCTAGCTAGATACCCCCCTGGCCTGCAAAGGCAAGCCTGGGCCTGATTTCGCTGGTCAAAAGGGAAAAGGGGCAAGTGCCAGAGAGGTGGCAGAGCACTGGGAGGCGGATGGCACTCTGCTTCAGGGCATTCGCTGCCTCCTGGGACGCCTGATAGACAACCTCACTGGGGAAGCACTGGAAGTGTGGCTGGGAGGCCCAACTCAGCCACCTGAGAGCTGGGCAGCTGGGGTGAGTCACTGTCCTTCCCAAGCCTCAGTGCCCTTCCTGCATAATGGAGCTAATGAGCCCTGCCCTGCCCTGCCTGTTTCATGGGGTGATGTGCAGGGGAAGCTATGGAGATGTGGGAGAGGTGGTTATTTTTAACCACCCAGTGCAGTGCCCTGCCAGGAAGGAATCCCAGGAATGAAGCCTGTCCCTTCCAGAGGTAAATGGAACTAGAACCAGATCCCAGCCACCCCCCAAGGCTTGGGGCAAGGGATGAGGGCTCAGGGCACCAGTTATCATCGGCCTTGGGCTGGTACAAAGGTTGCCCCACACAGACACACCCTCCTTGGAAACTGGCCCCCAAGGAGAGCAAGGGAGCCAAGGTAAGGGGAAGGCTTCCCGGGCTAAGCCCGCTTTGGGTCTGACACACCACCGACACTGACAGCATCATTTATTAAGAACCAACTATGCATCCTTCCTTCACCAGCTCATCTACTGTGCACAAGCCCTTCGGCATTTACTATCATCCCCAGTTTACAGAGAAGGAAACTGAGACCCAAGGAGGTGAAGTCACTTGTCCAAGGTGATGGTGGAGCTGGGATTTAAACCCAAATCTGACTGCAAAGCCTCTAAGTCACAGTTTTAGGGAATATATGGAGATGGCCTTAAATTATCACCGAGTCCCACGAAGCAAGCAAGCAAGCAAGCAAATTCATTTTGGTACTTGGTCAATCTGTAGGATTACTTCAAGGGGAAATTTCCACTCTAGACTTAAAGTATCTTTATCACCTGACAGTTGCTAATCGGCCTTTTTAACAAAGAGCAGGGCAGAGGCCCTGCACCTTTAGCGGGCTTTAGTATTTGGCCAGAAGTTAATGACTTTGGTGCTTACTGTTTCATTCATGCCAAGTGATGCAGATTTCCTCCTTTTAGTGACATAAACATTCTTTTTTAAAAAATCCTCACCCAAGGGCATTTTTCATTTAGAGAGAGAAAGAGAGAGAGAGAGAGAGAGAGAGAGAGAGAAACATCTATCGGTTGCCTCTCATATGCTCCTTGACTGGAGTTCAAACCTGCAACTC
The DNA here is from genome assembly GCA_004026545.1 of Mormoops blainvillei. NCBI lineage: Eukaryota > Metazoa > Chordata > Mammalia > Chiroptera > Mormoopidae > Mormoops > Mormoops blainvillei. The sequence continues at coordinate 11,471 of PVJD01015123.1, read as the reverse complement.
AGGCATTTACCCTGACTGGGAATCGAACCTATAACCTTTCGGCATATGGGACAGCACTCCGACCAACTGAGCCACACCAGCCAGGGCAATATAAATATTCTTTAAAAAATTTTTTCACATGAAAAGTATTTTTTTAAAACTTAAACACTAAAACTAGTAGACTTAATCATAAACTACGAATTGTAAAGGGAGAAATAATAACTTTATAGTGGAAAGAACTGGCAGACACCACCTTAGCCAAGTGATCAAAGTTAACATCACCAGTAATGGGGAAGGACAGGTGTCTGTGTCTTCTGATACAATACACTCAGAAAAACATGCACTCATTTCTCTGTGGTGTTCCTGCCAAAATGCGTCATCTGATTATAACCTCCAGAGTAAGCATCAGACAAACCCAAACCGAGACATTCTACAAAATACCAAACTTGTATTCTTCACAAATGTCGTGGATAAAGATAGACTGAGGAGCTATACCAGGTTGAAGAAGGTACAAGAGACAGGACAGTTAATGCAAAGGGCTGATCTGGGATTGGATCTTGTACCTGAAATCTACTCCTTTTTCTTGTGAAAGAACACTATTGGGACAATTGATGAAATTTGAAAAAAAGTCATAAATTAGATTCTAAGATTGTATCGTGTTAAATTTGCTGATTTGACAATTGTACTGTATCTATATGTGAAGGTCCTTGTTCTAAGGATATTCACACTGAAATATTTAGGAGTAAAATAACATAATATCTGCAATCTGTTTTCAAATGGTTCAGAAAAATAATTATACACATATGTAAGCATACATATACAGGTACCTACACAGAGTGAGCACGTTATATACACAAGCAAATGTGGAAACATGTTAATTGGTGCAATTGGTGAATTTGGATAGAGAGTATATGGAAATTCTTTGTACTCTTCTTATTACTTTTGTATAATTGTAAATTTCAAGTTTTGTTTTTTTAAAAAACTCAGAAAAAAGGAGTAAGCGTACATAAGGCAGGCCTGGCAAAGCCAGGAGTAGCACTCTAAGGTCAAGGGTCAGAGCCCCTCCTGGGAGGCCCCTCCCCCTCCCCTACACACCCCAACATTGGGTGGTGAGGCTCAGTTCTTACTCACCTTTGTCCCTTGGTCCTCATTCCCCCTTTCTGGGCCTCAGTTCCTTTATTTGTGAGACAGGGATAACGATGCCTGTCTTTTTTATTGTGATCTTGGTTTCCCAAAAACAAACTAAGCTTCCAGGAGTCAAGGAGGTAAAGTCGGTAGATTAACCAGGGATATGAATGGTCAAGTTGAGAGGAGCCCTTAATTTCTTAGTTCAGCAGAACGGACACCAGGTCTGTGAGGGTGTACCTTGGACGAAATCTCACTCACATCACTCAGAGCCAAGGGAGTGGACCTCTGGCATCTCAGCTGCCTTGAGACACACATTGGGCTCTTCTGTCCAGAGGGGCAGCCGGAACCGATGTACCCTATGGACAGGGCCCTTCCAGGTAAGCCTCAGGTCAGGACAGATCTGGTGAGTCAGCAGGCTTAGGGGGACACATGCCTCCCCTCATCATTGCCTACCTCCTCTTGCCTGGATGACAGTCACAACTTCTCACCTGGTTTCCCCATCAGACTGAACCCCTGCCTGGAGCTCCACCGGTTGCCTGGGGTATCTCCCAGGCCCTGAATCTATCATGCCCATGCCCCCCAAAAGGTTTGGGTTTTCTGAGCACAGCAATGGTGTGCCCAGCTTCCTGTGTGTTCTGCTACAGGATGGCACAGGCTACAGGTTGGCATGAGGGAGCAGGACAGGTAGATCAGGAAGGAGTAACTGTAGCAAACCAGTCAGGAGACTGAAGCCTGGGAAACCCTGTAATAAGCCGACCTCTGAGTCTGGTCACCCTTAGCTCTAAATCTGAGCTCTCCCAGCCTACGCTGACTCTGGTAGCCGCATTCTCCAGTCTCTCCATTCCCGGAGGCTCCTCTCCTCCAGCTCCACCTCTGTGCCAAGAGAGGGCTGGCAGGCATCATCAGCTTTCATCAGGAACCAGGACAAACCAATCCAGCTGAGCTGCGTCCACATCAGAACTGCTAGGATGGGAGGACTCTCCCCAGCTCCCAGGCCAGGTGAAGTGACCCTTTCTCCTGGGAAGGAGGGAGCGCCTGGCTCCCCACTCCCTGCTCCTGGGCAATGATTAAGACTCTAGGAAAACCACAGAGCTGTGGCTCTACAAGGCTCCAGGTCTGGTGGCCCTTGGAGGCCACAGCACAATGCACAAGGTAGCCCGAGGGTCCCAGGCCTAGAAGGCAGAGTGAGAAGTCTGTCCCAGTAGTCCGGACCTGCCTCTACCTATCACTCAGCCAGCCGTCCTCTTTTGCTCATCATGGGATATAAATATCAGTGTGCAGTGTTATACACTCATAAGGGCCTGAACATATACACTTTCCATTACACCTGTTAATGATAAGAGTGGGTAATTTTAATATATCACTTACTATACACAGGAAGGTCTAAGACCCTTACATATATTTAATTTAATCCTCATGAGGAGGTAGATTTTCATTATATCTGTTTTATAGAAGAGGAATCTGACACATAGGGAGGTAAATGGTATCTCCAAGGTCACAGTTAGGATTAAAATTCGAACCTAGGGCATCTGAATCGGGGATATTTAATGCTAACACTGTCTCCTTAATGAGTCCTCAACAAATGTTTGAGGACTGAACTATGTGGGTACACACATAAGACAAAAAAGAGAGAGAGGGAGCAAAAGTGAGTGCATATTTTGATCTTGATATCCACCCTCATCCCCACTGCCTGGCATACCCTCACCCTTAGTCAATGTTTCATGAGACCGTGTCCTCATTAGAATGAGCGAGACTGAGCACGATGTTCTTCTGCTTAGGGCAAGGGGCCTGGGGATGGGGTGCAGTCAGATCATCTTTAATCTTTCCCAAAGGCTTCTCCTGCTTCTACCCACCCCACCCCCACCCAAGTCTGAGCTTCCCCAGTCTTTGGGGCCAAAACCACCTTGGTTTTGGGATTTGGGAGAGGGGGAGAAGTACTCTGTGTGTGGCTTCCATCATTTCTCCAGGCACGAGCATTTCCCACAGCCCCAGGCCTCCCTGCTTCCCAGGGTCCAGCCCTGTCATTTTGAAAGCTTTGCCAGGGTGTCCCTGAGACACACTTCCTGCGTTTCTGCTCAAACAGCGTTTACTGCAAAGTATGTCAAAGCATTTGGGCTTCAGTTTTTGGTTCAGAGTATGCCAATGTTTTCACTTGGAAGGGGAAGTGTTTCGGATGGTGTGGCGAAGAGATAAAATAAGAGAGTCTTCACCAAGTTACACTGTCTGAAAGTCAAGCGCTTGGCTTGGGGGCAGGGACTCGTCTTGGGATCACCAAAGCCTCGCACGGGGCCTGGCAGAAGAACAGGCAGGACTAACATTTGTTGAATGACTGTGAAAGTGAATACAAAAAAGGCCTGGAGCCAGGCCCGGCAGATGACCAACACTCACTATAGGTTTTCAATGGATTCCATAGCTTCTACACTGAAAAGGTGTTCTTGTTCTGTTCGTGTTTCTCCATCTTTACAACCTTGCCCATTCCAAGCCTTGGTCACTTCTGGCCCATACAACTGAACCGCTCCTAACCGGTTTCCTTGCTTTCACACCTGCCCCTGCAGCCCATTCTGCCCATAGTCGCCAAAGCCATTATCCCCTGCCTAAATAATACCTGCTGATGGTTTCCCGCGGCTCAGGGCTGTGGCCCCCGCCCACCCCACTGACCTCTCCTGGGGCTGCTCTCCAGCCATAATAGCCTCCTTTCAGCTGAGGGAAGAACCAACTCTCTCCTACCCGACAGCCTGGGCACTAGCAGTCCTCTGCCTGGACTGCTCTTCCCCAGGTCTTCATGTCAGGTTCCTTCTATCAATTGAAGGCTCAGCTCAAATGTGTCATCTCCTCAGAAGGGCCCTCTCTGACCTCCCTGTCTGAAGCAGTCCATCTCTATTCTTCTGTGTCACTTATTCAACAGACATTTATTGAGCACCTACTAGATGCTAGGTGCAATGCTAAGTGCTGAGGAAACAGCAGTGAACACAATAGGGACACCCATGTCCTTACCTGCCTTCATAACCCTTTCAAAAAAAAAAATCTGATTATCTTGTTTGGGAACCTGCTTGTCTTTCTCACCAAGTGCCAGGAAAGCTGGGACTAAGTCTGTCTTGTTCACTGTGTTCGTCCACCAGGCATAGTAGGTACTCCGTAAACTTCTGTTCAATAAAAGAACCATCAGATGGATGGATGGAAGGCAGGCAGGCTGGACAGTTACACAGAGTAGCTCAAATGAAGCTTTCTTCAAAGAACTCTCCCTATTAACCCCTGCAGATATTTTTGTTTGGCCCCCAGCACTATTGGCAGTAGGTCCAACCCCACCTTGAATCACCTTCTGACTATGGTCATCTTGGCTCAGAAAGGCAACTGAGAGGAGGTGTCAATTTGGCCTGCTTGGGGTGAGTGGCATTAGTGTCTGTTTTCCAAAAGAAGCCCTTGCCCAGTGCCTCAGTATCCCCCTTCCATTGGCATTCAGGCCCTGTGCCTAGTGACACACAAACACTGGCCAGCTGAAGGACTCCAGCCAAGGAGTTCCCGCATGCCCCGTGAACCCTCACCTACCCAACAGTCTGCGTGTCTCTTTCTCCCATCTAGTCCAGCTGCCTGTCTACCTTCTTCTTCTCTTTTCCTGTTCTGTTTATTTGTTTTATTTATTTATTTAGCCTCTCTTTCTTGAAGTGTTACTTTGGCCAAGTCTTTCTCCTTTTTGGATTTTCAATTTCTCTCTCACCAACACACATGTGGGGCTGGACACAGCTTCCTGGTTGAAGACCAGAGGCAGGACTTTAACACCTCAGTGCAATGATTCTGTAGTTTCTTCTGTTGGTCCTAGAGCCCCTTGAGGCCTTGCAAACACTGCAGGCAAAGCCAGCCCCAGCACCAGCCCCCAGCTTGCCTGCTCTGAAGGCAGCCTGTGCAACTGGCAGCCCCTGCAGATTCCAACTGCAGAATTGCTGAGCTGGGGCACCCTGAAACCTGACTCCCAAACAGCAGCAAACCCAAGGCCAAAGGAAGTACAGGGTTCTTTGCTGAAGAAGGTTTCTCCTCTTACAGCCCCAGCCAGGAGCCCTTGCTTTCAGTCCCCAAGGGTGATCAGTGCCTGGCTTCCTACACAACCAAGGTCATCATCAAGCCAGGCTGAGGATAGGGGGAGGAGCTGATAGCTCTGCCTCAAATGGATTTGGGTACAAAGGGTTTTCTTTGTGTGCTTTGTGTGTGTGTGTGTGTGTGTGTGTGTGTGTTTTCCCCACAAGCTGTGGAAGTTGGTACCTTGGCTTATCGAAGCGCTACTTAGGCCTTGCCTCTCTTTGCGTCCTCAACAACTGTCACCTTCCTTAGGGGAAGCTTTTCAACTGCAACTATGGGCCCAAGAGGAGTCCAGCCATTCCTGACAGACAAAAATATCTGGAGGAGGTGGACATGGGAATGAATCAGAAGCCTCAGGGAGGGGTGCGTGTCCTGCTTGGGGATGCCTCCCTCTTCCTCACCAGCGCCCCAACCCGGCCTCAACCCGCGCAGAGAGGGCACTTACAGGCCTCGGAGGCCGGAGAGGGCCTCGTCCTGGAGGTCCCATCCCTGGCCAGACGGTGCCCTCAACCAGCAGCGGCGGCATGATCTGGGCGGCTGGTCCGGGAGGAAGACTGCAGGTCATAGGGGGTGGGTGGGAGGAGGTGGGGGAGCAAGACCTACTCCAAGTAACCATCGAAGACGTCGAGCTCCGAGTCGGCGTCGTAGAGTCCCGAGCCGGGGTCAGAGAGCACGCCGAGGTCCACAAGTGCCTGGTCCATGTCTTCGGGCAGGAAGACGAGGCCCACGTTGAGGACGATGTACTCCATGAGGAAGGCGTAGTATAGAATCAGCACATTGACAAAGAACAGGCCCACGTAGAACATAGAGGGCAGCAGCGGCGGTGGCACGTAGGGGACCAGGGGGCCCAGCGCGTCCAGATGGGCTGCGACCCGGGCGCCGGGCATGCAGGGGACCGCGAGGGCAGCAGAAGCCCGGGGATCCCAGCGAGCTCAGCCGCTGTGGCGCCCGGGCGGCCAGCGAGGGGGAAGCTCAGCCATCCAGGGGCGCCCTGGGCTCCACCGAGGCGGCGCTGGGCCCCCGCGGTGACGCCCGGGGTGAGCGGCGGGTCCCCCTAAAGTGGTTGTCCCGCTCCTCCGATGCGCCCACTCTCAATCAAGGGCCCTCGCAGCGCCGGCGGGGACACCACCGCGGCTCAGCGTCCAGGGCCAGTCCCGGGGGCAGCCTCTCCAAGTTGGCCCGGCAATTCTTCGAGCCCCATTTGCTCCGCAGCAGGCTCAGCGCCCATGACTGCAGCCGCCGCGTCGCCCTGCTGGTACCGTTCCGAGCTCCGCCTTCGGAATGACCCGGCGCTCATTGGCCGATCGCCCCCTGACGGCACTCACTGGACTTCGCAACACCCGCGTTCATTGGCCTGAACCGTCTGGGGGCGGGTACTTCACGGTTCAGGACTCCGCCCTGATCTCAATTCCAATTCGCTCTGCGAATATCCACGGAGTAGGGGAAGTGGAAAAAACCCAGCACAATTCAAACCTAGATGGATCCCAAGGCGACAAAAGCTAAAGGAAATCGCGAGCTACTTCTGCGCTTTGCTACACTTAAATATGGCGCCACCCCTTTTGGGGACTCAGTTTACCAGATGAGAAAAGAGGCGGGGCAGGAGAGGGGTGGTGCGCTTTAATAGTGAAAATCTTGGACTTTTCCAACTTGTCAATTTTTCATTGTGAGGATGATCAACTAGTGCTCCATTCATTTCCAAATTCTGGCTGCTTGACGGTCTGCCTGTGGGCGAGGGTTCTGCAACATAAGAGTTCAGGGACACCTGAGTAAAGAAATTCCCAGAGAGGTCAGACCTTTAGCCAGTAGGGTTGCTTCTTGTTTCTTTGTACTTTGTAAGCCCTGTTTACAAACAATAATAATGTGCATGGTTAAACATTAACCAAGAAGTACACAGAAAAGTGAATCCCTTGTACATCCTTTAGGAGACCAATGTTGCCCACAAGGTCTTCCAAAGCAGTTCAATAAAACTTTAAATCTCAGGCACACTGAGCTGGGTGCTTTACATGCATTGCTTAAGAGGAACCAGACAGAGCAGTGCGAAATGTTTCCCCCTTTTTACAGGTGAGAAAACCAAGGCCCAGAGAAACGGAAGGCCCCTGGGAGGTGATCTGCTTGCCTGTGTCTTGAGGACAGAACCTGCCCTTTTTTCTCCATGACTGTTTCTTACCCCTTTAGATGAATTACAGAGCAAGCCATTAACCCTCCTTCACTGGTCTCTATTTCTCCAACTACAGAAGGTGAAACAACTTTCATTTACTCATTCACACTGACAATATTTGTTGAACACCTATTAGCACCAAGCCTTGTACTAGGCATTTGGGAAAACACTGGCCCCTGGTCCAATTCTGTCCATTAGATTGTACAAAATCGGCCTTAGATGACTATGTGGTATAGAAATAAATGAATAAATGGTGAACAAAGTCAGCTTACCTCCAGAAGAGTCTCACTACTTACCCAGAAGATAAATTTAGATATATATTCTTGACTCATACAGGATGTTGGCGCTTCCTCAACTCTTTTTTTTTTTTTAATGTGGTAGTTTTGGAAATGGTGTGATTTTGGGGTGAAGACCAGAGAAATCCTCTGGAAGTACTGGGTGTTCAGTTTTGGTACATTGCTCCTCGAGGACCTTTCTGTACGTATGTTCATTGAACTAGAAAAAGAAAAAGAAAAAGCTGTGAGGACAAAGAAGGCCGTTATGGATTTGACAGTTTATTGGGGGGTAAAAATAAGGGTGCCTAGGTTTGAATCCTAATTCTGTCACTAGCTGTATGACCTTGGGCAAGTGAATCCCTCTGTGATTCGGTTTCCTCGACGGTAAATGGGAATGAATAATAATAGTCCCCACCTCGTAGGGTTGTTAGAATTAAGTAACTCCATGTATGTAAGCGCTCAGGGTGGTGGCACATGGTATATATACACTATGCAATAGCTACTCTTACTCATATCATAAGATAATACTTGTTAATACCGCTATTACTTTTTTTCAACCTACTTTCCCGATTTCCTTCTCAGGGTTCTGCGTACAGGTTCCCTGTAAGCCCACCCCCACATCCAAACCCGGCACACTCTCCTCCTCTCGCTCCACCTGTTCCCGAGGGCCACAGGCCGGCAATTGTGGACAGCACGCCGGCCCTTGCAAGTGGTTCGCAGTTCAGTCTCTTGGGGCCTCACGGGCGAACTGCATTTCCCAGCGTTCCTCCTGGTGGCGGCCGTAAAGCGCGACGGTCGAACGGCCGGTTCCGGCTGAATGTCAGTGCGGGGCTGTGGGCCGGGGAAGAAGGTGGTTGGCGGTCTCTTCACCACCTCCGCGGCTTGTGCTGCCGCCGCGGGCTCCCGGTCGTTGGGCCGCTGGAGCATGAGATCGTGAGACCAGCGACGGGCCGGGGCCGCCGACATGTTTGGTCGCTCGCGGAGCTGGGTGGGCGGGGGCCATGGCAAGTCTTCCCGCAACATCCACTCCTTGGACCACCTCAAGTGAGTGTGTTGGGGGCGGAGGTGGGAGGCCTTGGGGCTGGATACTGGGATGGGGGCGCATAGCCCCGGGACTGGGTCGCTGGGACGTGTGAGAGCGGAGGTGGAGGGCGGAGAGAGGCGCTCGGGAAAGGCTTTATGGTGGTTTAGAGCGAGGGCTCCGGAGTCTGGGCACCTGGGTTCGAACCCTGACCCAGTCACTCCTCGCTATGTGACCTTGTGCAAGTCCCTTAGCTTCTCAGAGTCTCAGTATTCCCATCTGTAAAGTAAGGGATGAGATTTCAGTTTACACACAGACTTTGTACTTGCCGAGGGCAGATCCTGGCCACCAAGCTTCCCGGGTGGTGCTGCTTCACCCGGACAGCTTAGAGGTCAGAGGTCTGGATCCTGGAGTCGGGTTCGAGTCTAAGTGAGAGAACTTAGACCTTAGTTTCCTCAGTTGCAAAACGGATATTGTGACGGCACCTGCTTCTCAAGATTGTCTTGAGGGTTGAGTAAGAGAATGCACATAAAGATGGAAGCACATAAAGGTGCTCCAAAAGGATAGTAATTAAAAGCAAACTATTTGGTGGGGAGGGATGGGTGCTCTAAGCAGGGGCTATCAGAAGTAGAGTTCTAGGGGAGGACAGGTTGCAAAGGGGTCCTGGGAAGCAGGAGTGCAGCAGCAGATGTGCATTCAAATCCTGATTTCACCACTTAATGGCTGTGTGACCTTGGACAAATTACTTAACCTCTTTGAGCCTCTAGTTCCCCATCTGCAAGTGGGTATGGTGAACATTGTGCAAGGATTCAGTGATGCCATGCATGGAAAGAGATTGATCCAGTGCCTGTTACACAGTAGGTGACGAGTAGTGGTAGCTGTGTTTATCAGCCAGGCCAGGCCTTCCCAGACCACACTATCTAATGTGCTTCCTCCACTCCAATTCCTTTCTATTTTTCCCTTGGTTTCATTCAGTGCATCTCCACTAGCTACGTCTGTCCTGTTTCGTTTCCTTCCTTCCTTCCTTCCTTCCTTCCTTCCTTCCTTCCTTCCTTTTTCTTTCTTCTTTCTTTCTTTTTTCTGACTGCTTGTTTTGCTCACATTTGTATCTCAGAATCTAGTGCTATGTCTGGCACACAATAGGAGTTCAATGGATATCTAAACCTAAAGAATGAAAAAAAAATTAATGAACTGGGGAGAAATGCAGAGCATGCAGGCAGAGCCTAGGATTTTTGGGGGGTGGTGGTGATGGAAAATAGAGACATTTGAGGAGGAAATAACTTTGGGGAGGAAAATATAGTGGGAGGAGGGAGTTGGTTGGGGGGTAGGCAAACTTTTGGTTGTAAGAAATAGGCTGATTTACAGAGGGAACTCCTAAGATTACTGATGGGAAGAAAGAAGGGTGGAGAGGGGAAGGGGAAACAGTAGGGGGAAGACAGGGGCCCATGGAAAGGATTGATGGGAAGGAGATTAGATGGGGGCTTCTCATTTGGCCAGGGGTGGGGGTGCTGCGATTCTCAGCTTTGTCCTTTCTAGCATGGAGCATGCATTTAATAAATGTGGGTCACAGAGAGTGGGAGGCAGGAGGGTTCATGTTGTAAGGAATGGTTTTAGGGGGTTTAGGGGGTGGTAGTGAGAGAAGACATGGGGAGGAAAGAGGCATAGGACGAGAAGCGGGGTATGTAGGGAAGCAGGATTCTTAAATGGGAGGGCAGCTGGAGGGGAGAGAAGCTTGAGGATTTCAGGAATGTAGGGTGTGGGTGGATGTGGCTGAGAAGGGGAGGATGGTTGGGCATCCTGCCAGCACCCAGTTACCTGTAGGCTCTCACTTAACTGCCCAACTCTAGGCCTTTTAAATTACTTTAATGTTTGTTAAATGTGTTTTCTGTGCTGGATACTTGCTAAGGACTTCCTGTGTGTTATTTCCTTTAGTCCTCACTAGTCTATGAATTACAAGAACTATTATTGTTTGCATTTTATAGAAGTGGAAACTAAGGTTCAAAGAGGTTAAGTCACTTGCCCCAAGATGACAACAGCTGAAAAGTGCCAAAGCCAGGATTTAACTGTAGTGCTTGTGCTCATTACACAGTCTTCTTGAATTAAACTTCCTTATAAGTCAGTTTGGGAAGACTTTCAACTTCGTTGAGTCTCACAGCCCAGTGAGGGCATCTTCATCCTCCTGCCAGCCAGGGAATGGTAAAGGTTCTCAGGTTCCTTGGAAGTATCCTGGGAACTGCCCAGGTACATTGTTTAGGTTGCATGGCCTTCGATCAGGTGCTGTTTGGAAACCTGAGCTGCCTGCCCTGGATCAGACGATCAGCTTAATCCATATTACAGCGTGCCTGAATAACCTGGTGATTTGTTTAATGGTATGGGCCTTAGAAGATCCCAAAGTGACTTGGAAAAGAGTGCCATAAACAGCTAGTACCCACCCCAATGATGCTGATAACCTTCATTTGACTCTGATAAGAAACATCTTGGGCTTGGGATACAGAATAGCTCATTCCCTGGGGGAGTTCACAGGCTGATGGGAGAGATCACCATAGAGCCAGCGACTGTGCAGCGTGAGAAGCACTAGTATCACTGTAGGCTCAGAGCTCTGTGGGAACCTTCTTGGAAGCTTTCTGGAGGAGGCCACACCAGATCGGGCCTTCAAGGATGATCAGGAGTCACTGTGCGGGGCAGCAGGGCTGGTAGCTGTGGGATAAGAGGCTGGAGGTAGAATGAGGCTTGGGCTTCGTCTGACACATAGGGTGACCAACCATTCTGGTGTGCCTGGAACTGAGGGGTTTCCCAGGACATGGAACTTTCAGTGATAAAATTGGGAAGGTCCAGGGCA
>PVJD01015122.1:0-26225 GCA_004026545.1 Mormoops blainvillei | reverse complement strand
GGGAGTAAAGAAAGAGCTGAGGGGGTCTTGCTGCCAGCCTTAGGTTAAACTCCATGCCCAGTAAACCCAAAGAAGGCACTAGTTTACCCTAAATTGATGGAAGTCAGCTGTGCCCAACCCCTTGGAGAGATGGGGGAGGATCTCCATGAAAAAGGACAGGTGTTCAGATTCTGTTTATTGGAGGAGTGCCTTCCTGAGAGCAGCCTACCCATCTGGATCCAAGGTCTTTCATGAGCCCTGTGTTTGCTCACATCCCTGATTGCTCCCAGGTAAATAAATCTTGTTTCTATCACCAAAGAGGCAGAGCTTCTGCACTGTGGCAGCCTGTTGTTATAGTTACTGATGTATGACTTATCACAGCGATTGTCAAAGCAATGAAACAAAATGAAATTTGGCAGAGGCTGGTGAAGGGGGTTGGGAGAGAGAGGAGTAAGGGAAGAAAAGGCTGCTAAAAAGACTTGCTGATGGAGCTGATGGTTTTGTGGGTTTGTACATGTGGTGTGATATCTGAGTATGGACAAATGAGGTCTTATACTGGCAATGTGTCTGAAAGGAACTTGGTAAAAGACAGCTTGTCCCAAACAGCTTTTCCCAGATTCCATATGCCTGATATTCCACCATTAGTGATTTATTTCTGTGAGTTAAGCACTGTCTTTCTCCAGGGAAGGTCATGTCATAAATTGTACTTTAGTATAGTTTTACTTGGTGCCTTTCTTCTTCAGGGTTTGGCAAAGCACTGGGGAAAGATGGAGGAAGTGGGGGTCATGAAATAAGGACTTTGCCTATTTTCAGAGATGGCAAGATGGTGGTGGAGTGAATGGTAGTCACACTGACCTCCTCCCAGGATGAATCTGGAATTACAACTAAACTGTGGAGAAATCACCTGTAACAAAAAACTGAACAAGAGAGAGAAGCCTTATAATCTCGGACAGAGAGGAGAATCAGCTTCAGCACAACCTGACCGGTAAGGAGTGCGGAGGAGACACGAGAAGGCTGGCTGGGCACCCTCAGGGGGCAGCACCACAGAGATATTTAAGCAGACAGTTGGATCCCCCTGAGAAGAGTGGCATCTAAACCATAAGTGGGTATCCTCAGCCTGTAGCATTGGAGCCCAAAAGGTACACAGATAACAGCCAGCTGTGAAAAGCAGCAGCATTGCTCCCTGCCAAAGATGGGAGGCTGGCAAACAAAGAGCTGTTTAAAAGGCCAATGAGTAATTTTTCATCAGCAGCCACTTACCCTGGGCTCCTGTATAGGCAGGAGCAGAGTGGGTTAGAGATGCTTGAGGAGAAACTGGGGACAGAGGCTTTAGGAAGAGAACTGAAGAGTAGCCACAGGAATCCTGGTTCTGAGTCATCCCCCATAAGGCAGCAGCCTTCAACCTCACACAGACCACGCCCCTCCAAGCAGCAGTGTGAGGGGAAACAATTGCCCGACCCAAGGAGGGATTCTGCCCTACCCTGTAGTGCTTAAGCCTGAATGCTGAGTTCAGAGTGACTCAATTAACAACTGAAGGAGATAGTCACAGACTGGAAGATTACTGGAAATCTCCAACAGACTGCCTAAGGTCAGACGCAGTCAGGATTGGTTTTATATATATATAAGTTAAGTCCATTTGATCTAATGCATCATCCAGTTCCACAATATCCTGTTGATATTTTGTTTGGAAGATCAATCCATTATTGACAGTGGGGTATTAAAATCCCTTACTGTAAGTGTGTTGCTGTCTATATTTTTCTTGCAGTCCTCCAAGATTTTCCTTATATATTTGGGTGCTCCTATTTTGGATGCGTATAGGTTTACAATATTTATGTCTTCCTGATGGATTCTTCCCTTGAGTATTATGAAGTGTCCTTCTGTGTCTCTTTTTATGGCCTTTGTTTTGAAGTCTATTTTATCTGATATAAGTATTGCTTCCCTGGCTTTTCTTTCCTGTCCATTTGCTTTGAATATTTTATTCCAACCCTTTACTTTCATTCTGTGTAAATTTAATCCATTTACATTTGAGGTTATTATTAATAGGCACTTGTTCATTTTTCCCCTTTTACTTGTGTTCCTCTCTCTCTCACTGTTTTTCTTCATCTTCTTATAGCAATCTCTTTAACATATCTTGCAATGCTGGTTTGGTGGAGGTGTATTCTTTCAGCCTTGTTTTATTTGGGAAACTCCTTATTTCACCTTCCATTTTAAATGAGAGCGTTACTGGGAATAGTAGTCTTGGTTGCAGGCCTTTGCTTTTCATTTCTTGGAATATTTCTTGCCATTCCCTTCCTGGCTTGCAGTGTTTCTGTTGAGAAGTCAGCTGCTAGCCTTATCGGGGCTCCTTTGTATGTTACTTCCTGTTTCTCCCTTGCTGCCTTTAAGATTCTCTCTTTGTCTTTGATATCTGCCATTTTAATTATGATGTGTCTTGGAGTGAGCCTCTTTGGGTTCCTCTTGATTGGGACCCTCAGTGCCTCTTGGATTTGTATGACTTTTTCTCTCTTCAGATTAGGGAACTTTTCCATCATTACTTTTTCAAACAAGTGTTCTATCCCTTGCTCCTCTTCTTCTCATTATGGTATCCCTATTATAAGGATATTAATACATGTCATGTTATCCTGCATTTCACTTAATCCCTCTTCATTCTTTTCAAGTCTTTATTCATTTTCTTCCTCTTTCTGGGATCTTTTTTCTATTTTGTCCTCCAGCTCACTGATTCGATCCTCTGCTCCATCTAGCCTGCTTTTCATTCCTTCTGCTGTGTTCTTCATTTCAGAAATTGTATTCTTCATTTCCTCTTGGTTCTTGTTGATAGTTCCTATCTCCTTTTTCATGCTGATATAGTCTGCAGTAAGTTCCTCATAGTTTCCCAGTAGTTTTTAGTAATTCCTACTTAACTCATTGAGCTTCCTTATAATCACCGTTTTGAACTCAATATCTGATAGTTTACTTGCCTCTATTTCATTTAGCCTCTTTCTGGGGATTATTCCTTTCCTTTGGATTGGGGGATATTTCTTTGTCTTCCTGTTATTTGTGAGACTCCTTTTTTTTTTCCTTCTGCTTCTTAAATTGTTCTGTTTTGACCTCCTGACTTTTTGGTGTGAACTTTTATGGTAGAAGACCTGTGAGATTCAGTGGTGTAGTCTCCTTGATCTCCTTGACCTGATGCTTCTGGGATGCCTTTTATCCTGCTTATGTTGGCTCTCTGGAACTAATGGGGTTTTGATTGTTGTTTGCTCATTCTTTGATGGGTCCTTCACTCCAGCTGGTTGGCTGAGGATTACTCTGCCCACCATGTCTTGTGTGTTGTTGTGCACGTGCTGCCAGTACAAAACCATGAAGCCCAGGAAATAAAACCACATCCACTATCAACAGAAAATGAACCAGTATTAATAAGGTTGTAAAGACATTAAGACTATTATAAGAAAGGAGAGAAATAAAATATAGTATAAAATCTAGTGACTTAATATGCACAAACTAGATGGACAAGAAATCAATGTTAAAAAGCTATGTTGTAAAGAAAATATCACAAATCATGGAGAAGACCACAGTGGATTTTGTCTCAGTAGCCTCTAGTATTTGCCACTGCTTTTTCTTTCTGGATATGCCTCTGGTGATGTCAGATGCTGACCCCGTCTGACCTTAGGCAGTCTGTTGGAGATTTCCAGTAATCTTCCAGTCTGTGACTATCTCCTTCAGTTGTTAATTGAGTCACTCTGAACTCAGCATTCAGGCTTAAGCACTACAGGGTAGGGCAGAATCCCTCCTTGGGTCGGGCAATTGTTTCCCCTCACCCTGCTGCTTGGAGGGGCGTGGTCTGTGTGAGGTTGAAGGCTGCTGCCTTATGGGGGATGGCTCAGCACATAAATATATGGAACATTTCATTCCCAAAGAAGCAGACTACACATTATTTTCAAAGTCACATGGAATATTTTCAAAGTAGACCTCATGACAGGACAAAAACAAGTCTCAACCAATTCAAGACAACTGAAATCATATCAAGCATTTTCTCAGACCATAAGGGTTTGAAACTACAAACTGACCTCATGGAAAAACACTCAAAAACATACAAACTCATGGAGACTGAATAGCATGCTATTAAACAGTGAATGGGTCAATAATGAGATCAAGGAAGAAATTAAAAAGTTTCTGGAAACAGATGAAAATGAACACACAACAGTCCAAAACCTATGGCATAAAATGAAGGCAGTCCTGAGAGGAAAGTTTGTAGCAATACAGGCCTACCTGAAAAATACAGAAATATTTCATATAAGCAACCTAACCCTATGCCTACAAGAACTGTAGAGACAACAACAAACAAACCCCAGAGTGAAGAGAAGGAAGGAAATAATCAAGATTAGAGCAGAATTAAATGGCATAGAGACTAAGAGAACAATTTAAAGGATCAATAAACCCAGGAGCTTATTCTTTGAAAAAATAAACAAAATTGACAAACCTTTAAGCAGATTCTCAGGAAAAGAAAGGAGAGGACCCAAATAAATAAAATCAGAAGTGAAAGAGGAGAAATTACAAGTGACACCACAGAAATACAAAGGATTGTAAGAAATTACAATGAACAATTATTTGCCACAAAATTTGAAAACTGGGTGAAATGGACAAACTTCTAGAAAAATAAAATCTTTCAAAACTGAATGAAGAAGAAGAAAACCTGAACAGACCAATGAGAGCCAGTGAAATTAAAGCAGAAATCAAAAAACTCCAGGCACACAAAAGCCCAGAACTGGCCAGTTTCACAGGAAAATTTTACAAAACATTTAAGGTAGAGCTAACCCATATCCTTCTCAGACTATTCCAAAAAAATCTGAGAAGAGGGAAAACTCCCAAACTCTTTTAATGAGGCCAGCACCATCCTAATCTCAAAACCAGGTAAAGACAGAAAAAAGAAAGAAAACTGCAGGCCAATGTCACTGATGAACATAGATGCTGAACTCCTCAGCAAAATATTGGCAAACTGCATCAAGCAATACATTAAGAAGATCATCATTGATCTTTTTCACCATTATCAAGTGGGATTCATCCCAGAGATGTAATGATGGTACAATATTCACAAATCAATAATCATAATACATCACATATACAAAAAGAGACAAAAATCACATGATCATATCAATAGATGAGGAAAAAGCATTTGATAAGGTAGAGCACCCATTTATGATAAAAACGCTCAGCAAAGTGGGAATAAAGGGGGAATAGTTCAACATAATAAAGACCATATTTGAAAAAAACTACAGCCAACAGCACACTCAATGGGCAAAAACTAAAAGCTTTCCCACTAAGATCAGGAACAAGACAAGGATGTCCGTTTTCACCATTTCTATTCAAGATAGTATTGGAGGTCCTAATCAGACAAGGAAAAGAAATAAAAGGCATTCAAATAGGAAAGGAGGAAGTAAAGCTGTCATTGTTTGTAGACGACAGGATAGTGTACATACAAAACCCTATAGACTCCACCAAACAACTCTTTGACCTAATGAGTGAATCTGGCAAAACAGCAGGATACAAAGTCAATATCCAGAAATTGCAGGCATTTTTGTACACAAACAACAAAATATTAGAATCAGAAATCAGGAAAAAGAACCCCATTTGCTATGGCAACTAGAAAAATAAAGTACCTAGGAATAAACCCAACTAAGGAGGTAAAAGAGCTGTACTCAGAAAACTACACAACACTGAAGAAAGAAATTAAGCAAGATACAAAGGGAAGCATATGTGATGTTCATGGATTTGAAGAATTAATATAATCAAAATGTCCATACTACCAAAAGCAATGTATAGATGCAATGCAATCCTTATTAAATACTAATGACATATTTAACAGCTATAGAACAAACATTTCAAAAATTTATATGGAACCATAAATGACCCTGAATAGCTGCAGCAATTTTGAGAAAGAAGAACAAAGTAGGAGGGATCACAATACCTGACATCAAACTATATTACAAGGCCACTGTAATCAGAACAGCCTAGTACCGGCATAAGAACAGATTAATAGATCAATGAAACAGAATAGAGAGCCCAGAAATAAACTCATGTATCTATGGCAATTAATATTCAACAAAGCGGGCAGAAGCATTAAATGGAGTAAAAATAGCCTCTTCAAGAATTAGTGTTGGGAGATTTGGACAGCTACATGCAAAAATCTGAAACTCAACCACCAACTGACACTATACACAGAAATAAACTCAAGATAGATAAAAGACTTAAATAGAAGTTGGAATACCATAAAAGTCCTAGAGGAGAACATAGGCAGGAAAATCTCAGATATTCCACACAGCAATATTTTCATTGATATGTCCCCTAGAGCAAGGGACATCAAGGGATGAATAAACAAATGGGACTTCATCAAATATGAAGCCTCTGCATGGTTAAAGAAGACATCAGCAAAATGAAAAGGGAACCAATTGTATGGGAAAATATATTTGCCAGTGACACCTTGGACAAGGGTTTGAGCTCCAAAATATATAAAGAACTCACATGACTCAACTCCAGGAAGACAAACAACCCAATTAAAAAATGGGCAAAGGACCTGAACAGACACTTCTCTAAGGAGGACATGCACAGGGTCCAGATGTGCATGAAAGAATGCTCAGCATCACTAGCCATCAGAAAGAAGAAAATAGAAACCACAATGAGATACCACTTTACACTGGCCAGAATGGTCATCATAACCAAATTGATAAACAACAAGTTCTGGCAAGGATGTGGAGAGAAGGGGACCCTAGTACACTGTTGGTGGGAATGCACAGTGGTGCAGCCACTGTGTGGAAAACAGTTTGGAATTTCCTCAAAATACTAAAAATGGAACTGCCTTTTGACCCAGCAATTCCACTGCTTGGATTATACCCTAAGAATCCCGAAACACCAATTCAAAAGAAGCAATGCTCCCCAATGTTCTTAGCAGCACAATTTACAATAGCAAAGAATTGGAATCAACCTAAGTGCCCAACAGTAAATGAGTGGATTAAAAAACTATGGTACATTTACATGATTGGATATTACACAGCAGAATGGAAGCAGGAGATTGTACCCTTTGAAATAGATGGAACTGGAGCACTTTGTGCTAAGTGAAATAAGCCAGGGGGTAAAAGACAAATACCATATGCTCTCACCTATAAGTGCAACCTAATCAACAAAACAAGCAAGCAAAATATAACCAGCAACATTGAAATAATGAACAAACTGACAGTAGCCAGAGTTGAGAGGGGAGGGGGATATCAGGGGAAAAGAAGTAGAAGGGTGGTCAAGGAACCTGTATAAAGACTCAAGGACAAAACCAAAGTGGGGAAGGATTGAGGGTGGGAGGTAGGGGAGCGTGGAGCAGGGGAAAGTGGTGGTGGGAAAATGGAGACAACTGTACTTGAACAATTTTTAAAAACCTGAAAAACATATCTTCTACCACACTAAAGTCATCAAAATCAGGAATTAACATTGGTCATTTACACCCAGTTGATGTTTTTTATAGCAAAAGGAGTTAGTTCAGAAAATGAGCCTCATTTAGCAATCATGTCTCTTCAAGTTTCCTTCAGTCTGGATTAGTTCCTCAGTGTTTCCTTGTTCCTGACCTTGAAAGTTCTGAAGATTACAGGGCAAATATCTTGTAGAGTGCTCCTAGATTTGGGTTATGTACATTTCATCATGATGACACATATTACAGAAGGGATGCTATGCTCTTTTCACTACATCCTGTGAGGTGGCCTGTGATTTTGATTTGCTCCATTGCTGATGATGTTCACTTTGATCCCTTGATCAAAGTGTCTTCCAGAATTCTCCACTGAGTAGTTCCTCTTTTCCCTTTGTAATTAATGAACATTCAATGTGTATGTGTTTGTGTGTGTGTGTGTGTGTGGGTGGGTGGTTGTGGTTGTGGTAAGGTGAGGATCACTCTGAAATTATGTAAATATGTCCTTCCTCATTAAAATTTCAATTTATTCATTCATTTATTTATATCAGTATGGGCTAAACTATTTTATCTAATGATCTATAATTGTTGCCATCATGATTTATTTTAATGTTCAAATTATCCCAGATTTGGCCAATCATAGCTCTTTCAAGTTGACCTCTGTATCCTTTTTATATGTCTCTCATTCTTTGTGCCTTTAAAATAAAAACTTTTGACATAAAAAAGGACTTTCCCTATTTTCAAAACTCATATAGGATTGGTATTGCTAGCTTCCTCTTCAGAACTGCCCTCGTGCTCTCCTCTCTTTCAAAACAGTTATGAAGTCAAATAATATTGAATATGAAAGTCTGGGATGTCTTTTTCAATCAGTTAGCCATATGCTTTTCTGGGAAATATGCTTAATCCCTTCATGTTAATTAGTACGTATTTATACAGGGGTAGGCAAAAGTAAATTTCCAGTTATGAGTACCTGAAACACAAAGTTTATTCTTGTATTACTGTTTCTTAATCATCGTATCATTTATTTTTATTAACCTAATTTTGCCCACCCTTGTATATTACTCATTATATACTATGCACTGGCTTAGGTGCTGATGGGGGAAGCATGGGAACAGTTGGGTATTAGATTATGCATGTTAAAAAAATCTAGTTACAGAGACTAGACATTTACACAGGGAAGGCTGGCAAATAGTACATTGGGGTCAAGTGAAGGGCTACATAATCTCAGAGGTAGGAAAGGTCATAATGCTGCAAGTTAGCTGGGTAAGCCTTTGTTAATATTGGCACATTAAATCACTCAGGCACTTAGCAGGGCTCTGGGGAAACGGGGCACAGAAAAAAATCAGTTTTGATGTGGATGGTGATGTGGACTAAGTAGGGAACATGTTCACATCTCTCTGCTTTTGTATTAATCCACATGATGAATCCTTTCCAGAGAGCTCATCCATCCATACTCCACTGACCTACCCTATCTCAGAACTTCTATGTTGGGAATTCTAAGACTCAATCAGCCTGCCAGGAAAACAGTACAACCTAGTGGTTAAGAGAGTGGATTTAGGAGGTAGACTACTTAGGTTTCAATCCTGGCTATGCCATTTATTGTGATTTTGGACAACTAACTCAATCGTCCCGTGACCTGATTTTTCTCATTGGTAGAATGGGGATGATAATAATAGTGTCTACCTAACAGAGCTACTGGGAGGATTAAATGAAGTAAGTTGGGTATGGTGCTTAGCACAGTGCTAGTTACATACTATTCATTTATAAAATAAATATTTATTGAGTGTATGTGATGTTGCAGACACTTTCCCAGTGTTGGGATACAACAGTGAAGAAGAGAGACCAGGTCCCTTCTCTTTTGGCACTGTGTTAAATACTGATGGAAAAGGAGATTTAGGACCTTTACCCAAAGGACTTTTAATCTAGTGTCTTCCTTTCTGCTCTGTCAATTATAATTCTTAGTCTTGTAGTTATCACTTAGCTTATTTTAATTCCTTTTGTTTAGGCAAATATTAAAACTATTAATTCCCTTTAAACCCAGTTTTGGTCATAGCCCGTAAAATTTAATGTTGAGTGTTTTTATTATCAATATTTTCTAAGCACTTTGCAATTTTGGTTTTGATTTGTACTATTTCTACTTTTTAATATATTGCAGTATTCTACACCTGATGACTGTATTTTCTTTGTCCCTACTGTGTGCCCAATGCTATGCTTCAAGTAAGAGATACAATCAAGAGACATGTTTAACTTTAGGGGTTTAGAAGGGAATAGGGGAGAAAGTATTAGAAAAAAACTGCTAATAAACAGTGTTAAATGCTAGGTTTCATGAGCTGGTTTCTCTTCTAATGAGGAGGCATTGTAGTTGCTGAAAGAATGGGCAGGAATTATAGAATTGTTACAATATTTTGGGAAGAATAAGCCAACAACATTGTTCAGAATGTCTAGAGAGAAAGAAAGAGACTAGAGGGAGAGAGTCCAGTTAGATTTTCATGGCAGTGGCTCTCAAATCTGAGTATGCATAAGAATTCTCTGGGGGGCTTGTGAAGATACAGCTTGCTGGGCCTCACCCCCAGAATTTCTGATTCATTCTATGGTGGGGCCTTAGAATTTCCATTTGCATTTCTAGGAAGTTCCCCTGGAGATGCTAATGTTGGTGCTTTAGGGACCACACTTTATGAACCACTCATTTAGAAGAGGGGTGATGAGAACCAGAGGCAAAGTGATGGGAGTTGGGCTAGAGAGGAAATTATGTAAGAGATATTGGGAGGGAAGAAACCACAGGGTTTGGGGATCGGATATGGAGGCAAGGGAGAGGAAGAGCTCAAAGATGACTCCAGAGTACAAAACCTAGGTGCCTGGAGGATAGGGAAATCACTGAGGCAAAAACCCGAGCATCTAGGGGTGCAATGCAGTCACATGACACGTACTAGAAAAATATATGAGTCCCTGTATCCATCTGTATTTGCATCATGACAGATGTTTAAAGGCCTCTTGTCTGTTTTCAGGAGAGAAGCTAGTAAGAGGAGAAAGCTCAGGCCTGTGTTTGTTTTTTTCTTTTCTAGGATGTAACCTTTGAGTAGAGAAAGAAAATGAAGATAGAGAACAGAGGGGAGGGAAGGTAGAAGGAGCTTGAATATTTTGGAAATGGAGAGTACACTTTTGGGTTGTTAAGTATTAAATATATATAAGAGCAAATACTAGTAAGAAAAAGTCAAATGAGTAAAACTAACCATGGGCCATGCAGGGAAGCTCTAGAATACCACTTAAGATCACTAATGCTATTTCTGAGAGCAGAGGGTTGCCATGATAAGGCTTCTCCACTCTAGCCTACTTGACCTTCCCTAGTTTCAAGGCTTCTGAACATGGTATCCTGTTGTGCCTGACTATTTCCAAGCCTAAAGGGACTTCTCTTACCTGCTTCTCTCCACTGGGCTTCCTGTAGCTGAGCAGAAGCTCCACAGCACCCACCACTTCCTTGCGGATGGCATAGAGCAAGGCATCACCTACATATACACTGTGGTTCAGCAGTAGCTCCATGATCTCCAGGTTCTCATTCTCAATGGCAATGAGCAGAGCATTCCGGCCCAGAGGATCCATGCAGTTGATGTTGACATTGTAGTAGATCTCTGCCTCCTGAAGGGCCTGCTTCACAGTGGCATAGTCCCCCTTCTCTACAGCATTGAGGAAGGCCTTCTCTTCTGCAGAGAGCTCTGTCTCAGCCCTCACAATTTGCAAGGGGATGCGGTCTCTGTATGGTGAGTAGTTGACCTTTTTGTAGTACAGTTGCGCCATGGTTCACAGCAATTTAGAAACCTGAGTGAGGAGAGAAAGGGAGACCTAAGATATTCTTAAATACCTGAAGGTCTCAAATGGCCAGCTGTGGAGGAAACCTTGCTAATGCTTTGGAAAATCCCAAACTGTCTTAATGTCAGAATCTTTTTCTCTTGCAAAGGAGTATATCAGAGAAAGCCCAGGCTTTTGGGCAAGAAAAAACATGGTCCAAATCCCAGCTTTACCAGCTGATCTTGGATAAATTACTCAAGTCAAGCCCTCTGTGGTTCAGTTTATTATTATTAAAGTTGTCAATATTAATAATATGTTAACAGTTATCATAAGTGGCTGCTCACAGTGCACTAGGCCCTGTGCTAAAGAATAATTTCTACCTCAAAAAGTCTATTGTGAGAATTAAATAAGATAATACATTATCAAAGTAACTGGGTCATGGTAAACCTCCTGAGACATGGCACAAGCTAGTTCCTTCCTTCTGTGCTGCTGCCTGAAAATATTCATTATAATACCTCTGATTGGTGATGTAAAGTTGGAGTTCATCTTTGGCCAATTCCTCTGGGCTCTGGGTCTGTGGGCTTGTGCTGATTTTCAGGATTACATTTATAGTTGCCCAGAGGCAGATCCAGGATTGCAATCCTGTCTTAGTGTTAACTGAAACCCTGATTCTTGCTGCTGCTCACTCTGCGAGGGAAATTGGCTCCAAAAGGCCAAAAGCAGCTGCAAAAGATAAGCACACAATCCCTCTGTCCACTCATGATTTTCCCTCCACCATTCCAAAACAAGGAGCTGATAGATCTGAGAATATGATTGAGTTCCTGCAACATGTTTAACTTTCTCTGGGAGACAACATGGTGGTCTTTTCCTGCATTTGCATAGAACGAGTCACAATATAGAGCTCCTGCCTTGTAGTTCACAGATCAAATTCACGAACATTCCTCATTGAGTTCTTGTATTAGCCCTGTGAGGTAGAGATGACTATTTTCCCTAGCAGAGAAGGATGAGGCTCAGGTTCATTAAATGATTGACTTTCCTTTCTTTCCTATCCCTGGGACTTCCAGGGTCCTCTGGAGGCTGAGTTTGGATACACTTATTTGTGCATCTTTCATTACCAAACTCTTTTGCCAGAAAAAGGAAATGGAAATATGATAAAGGGACTCTTGGCTCATTGTCTTGATGTAAGAGAGATGAAGACATGAAGATTCCACAAACATTCGCATCACTCTTCCAGGTAATTACACCCCTATTTTAGCAGAGGGATAACCATATATTATATCAAATGACATTTGCAATTCATGTACCTGTGATCTTCTGGGAAGTTAATATTTGAAGGTGAGTTTACCTCTTGCTCTGAATAGGCCCAAATGACAAATATCTGTCTGCATCAAAATCTCAGGATAGCAGGGTGGTTTTGGGATGTCTTGAGAATAATTGATACTTTGCTGTGCTACTTTCAAGTTACTCAACAGTGACTAAAAGAAAATGGTGCTTAGAGTAAGCATTTGTTACTAAACAGTGAATAACTTTAATAATACTAATGTAGACTACATCCCCATTTCCATCATAAACAAAAAGGGAAGGGGAAAAAGAAATAGAGTGATCTCCTGGAGAGAGACTCTGCAACTCAGTCTAGTTTATATTTATTTAGTTAATCAATGTGAACATAGTAGAAGCCTTCCATGTACCTGGCAATATGCTGGTCACTTTTGGAGGATATGAAAGAACAGATCCCTGCCTTCATCATTTCTCACCTGGACCACCATTTCACAGCCTTAGAATTGATCATGCTGACTCCACTCTCTCCCCTCTGGATTATCTACCACACAAACCCCAAGTTATTCCATGAAACATAAACCTGATCCCATTTACCTCCCCCTTGGCTGATTTCTTGTTGTTCTTGTGATAAAATCAACCCTCCCTGCTGAGATCTAGTACTAGGTATTGGTTTCTGTTTACCTTTCTAATTTCATCTTAAGCTATTCTCTCACTGTCATCCACTATTTTTATGTATTTATTTACTATTAAATTATAGTTGACATACAATATTTTATTAGCATCAGGTGTACAACATAGTAGTTATATATTTATACAACTTACAAAGTAATCACCCCAATAAATCTAGTACCCATCTGACACCGCATATAGTTATTATGACACTGTTTACCATATTCCTTATGCTGCACTTTACATTCCCATGTGGAGCTTCTTTCAATTTTTCCAACATGTCAAATTTTTTCCACATTAAGATCTTTGAATACCACCTGGAATATTCTTCTCCAGCTCTTTTCACCTTTCCAACCTCAAAAACATGTACCTCTTCAGAGCAATCCTCACTAACTACCCTCTACAAAGTATTCTTCCATATTCTTGTCTTCATTGTACTCTTTTCTCTTTCTTCTTAAAGCTCATTACAATTTGTAGTTTTGTTTTTCTTTTTCTTACTGGGTAATCATCTGCTCTGTCCAATCATTATTTAAAAAAATATTTTATTTATTTATTTATTTTTAGGAAGAGGGGAACAGAGGGAGAAACAGAGGGAGAGAGGCATCGGTGTGTGGTTGCCTCTCACATGTCCCCTAATGAGGACCTGGCCCACAACCCAGGCATATGCCCTGACTGGGAATCGAACCAGCAACCCTTTGCCTTGCAGTCTGGTGCTCAATCCACTAAGCCATGCCTGCCAGGGCTGTCCAATCATTATTAAAGCCCAAGTGCAGAGATTGCATCTGTCCTGTATTTTCAGTACCTGAATGTAGACAATTTCTGGCATACCCTGAATGCGTGATATATATTTGATGAAAGAATGAGTAAAACTTCTATGATATTTTCTCACTTTTCTCCATTCCACATGGCTCAGAGAACATGAGCCATGTTCTCTGGGTTGCCAGTTTATGACCATGTCTTTTCAAGTGGTTTCATCCTAGTCTCTCCAGTTATTGAAATCCTTTTCAGTTTCAGGACCTTGCTGATAGGTCCCCTTCTTTGTGAAGCCTCCCCTCAATACCCTCAGAAAGTTAGTCAATCTTTCTCTGAATTCTCCATGGACACTTGGATCACAATTCTCCAATGTCACCCAACTATATGTCTTCCTGCCTCTAGGGTAGGAATACCTTGATTCCTGTCTTCCCAGCACTCACACATGGTCTAGAACATGAAGTGTACTTAACAAATGGATATTTAATGAGCAAATACAACCTAGCTGAGGAGTGTTGGCAAGGTCATGGAAGGAAGTGCTAAATTATATGGTACTGATTTGAAGATTTGGTATTTCAGGAAGGGATCAAAGGATGCCTGAGAAATTTCATGGAGATGTTATCTCATAAACCAGGCCTTGGAGGATGAATTAAATGAAAAATGTGAGGGTAGTCCAGGCACTGCAGAGTGCAAGAACAAATGTGGTGAGATTGATCATGGCCTGACTGGGAAAGAGTGGCATAATAAGATACAGGGACTAGAGGTGAGCTAAAATTCCATAAACTCTGCTTCCCCATCTAAAAAATGATCTTAAACAAATTGCTGTCCATTTGCCACTTAAGAGGCTGCCATAGAAGGAAAGGCTGAATGTCTTTTGAGATTGTGTCACTGGTGGTGATGGGCAAAGCATAACTGCTGCAGGAAGGATCTGTGTCCACTTCAGAAAGGTACAACTGTGTAGGAAACTGAAACAAAATGTATCCCAGGGAAAGGTGAGAATGAGTGGAACTAACTAAATCGGTGCCCTATTATGTTCCAGGCACTATGCCAGGAGCTGGTGCAACAAAATAGTTATTATAGTTTTGAATACATAACATATTGCAGACACTTTGCCAGGTATTGCAGTGGCACTATTACTAATTCCGCTTCTAATAGGAATAATAATGAAGGCAACAAGTAGTAGCATTAATTAAACTCTCACTATGCACCAGATGTGTGGGTTATAATAGGGTAGAGAGAGACCAGTAAAATCATGGTAATTTGAGACTTGAAGTAAGTATAATTGAATGATATACAGCCAGTTCAGAGTCTAGCTTTACTTTTCTTATATTTGAAATTAATCTGATGTATTGCATTGCCAGTGGGTTGTGTTATGACAAGCTTCACAGTATTCCCCTATAGAGAAAGATGCCTCTTCCTCCAGAGGTTAGTCTGATATTATACTATTAGAGTCACTCCTTTGGCTTAGATTATTACATCTCTAAGATATCCCTGGAAGGAATAATAAATCATGTGGCTGAACAGATAGTAACACCTTAACGTGGATTCCTTGATTACAGAAGTTGCCAGGGCCTTGGGAGTGCAGAAGGTGTGTCTAGGAGAGAGAAGATGTGATGGAGGCCAAAGAAGAGACCTGCTGCGTAGCCTAGGAAATCTCTTTTATGTTTCCATGCCCACTTCTCCACTATGTATTGAGTAGTGTAAAATGGGTTCCCTGCATTATCTGTTTACATGTAGGCTTATATAGATGTCTAATGACTTGCTTAATGCCTGCCTCCTTCCAGTCCCCACACCTGTAACCTCAGCCTTGCTCTGGGTTCTGAGGTCAATCTTTTATTTATATGCTTGCTATTAGTCCTTCTCTATAATTATTCTGGGAATAAGTGACTAATAATAGAATTCCTGGCATCTCTTGAGGTTGTATTATTGGGAAGGTGCATTCCCATCACCATTTACCTTTATTCTTGGCAGATTGTACTCATCTGCCATTAACCTGAGCCAAGAGATGAGGTTGGCTTTCCCATCATTATGCACTCGCCTTGAGGCATAGTCTTAACTGAACAAAATGATACTAGCCAGCACTTCATACCATTCTATGAGAGAATCCTGTTCCCACTGTAGTCTCCCAAACATGAAAGATTAGAAATGGTGTAATAGTCTGCCTCAGGGGGCTTATCATGTTCTCTCTTTTCTTTGATGCTAGCCAGAGGAGTTTGTCTAATGGGATCTGTGACATTTTTAGGCTTAAATAGTATCATTTGGAGAGCCAAATCAACGGGCTTGGCAAAAGTCCAAGAAGCAAAGTGGTTTTGCCAAATCCCAGCCCAGATCATTGCCTAGCTCAGGACTTTGTGAGTAGAAAAGCCTTGCTTTCAACCTAACTAAAAAAAGTGCCTTTGGAGGGACATTTTATCTGTGCGTGGCTTGCACTCGATGTCATGAGGATTGAGCTTCAATGGTGAAACCCTTGTGACCTCTCACCCTCATCCAAGCTAACCTATCCACTTGTCCATCTTTTTAGAGCCCTTTAAGGCAAGTTGGTTTAATCTGATACACTTGTACAATCTCAATTATGAATGGCTGATAATAAACACATTTAATGAATATGTACCAAGCACTGTGATAGAAGCTCATGGTAATGGCTGAGTGACATAACACAATACCTCTTCTAGAAAAAAACAAAACAAAACAAAACATTTGAACAGGAACCTTGAATGTACAATTCAAAGAGTGACTGAAGTGGAAAATTCATGTACAAAGGCACAGGAATGGGCTGGTCAGAGGAAGCTTGTCTGTGTGCGTGCCTGTGTGTGCATGTGTATTCATGTACATGCATGTACATACATACATTTGGAGGGGTATTAATTTCTAGAGTATTTTGGTTCCTTTTCAGAGTGTCACTCTGAGAACTTCCTAATTTTAATGTAGTAACACTAATCTTTCCAGAAATGTCCAGATCTTGAACCTCCCACAAGGGACTTCAGAGATCATCCTCTCTAATGAAGAAAATCCCCTGTCCAATGAAGAAGTCTCCTTGACAATAGCCTTGTTAAGTGACTGTTCAGTTAATGAGTATTTCCACTGATTGGAAACTCACCACTTTCTCATCTGCATGGTGAATGCTGACATTTAGCAAATGCTTCTCTAGGTTCAGCTGAAATCACCTACCTACACCTTCTGTTTCATGGTCCCAAGTCTAGTCTCTGGAGCAGCATCAAGAAAAGCTCTCTTTTCTTCCACATGGCAACCCTTCAGATGTTTTATTTCAGCTCTCATGTTTTTCTCTGCCAAAAGTCTCCCCTTCACTACAATTATGAGCATCCTAGTGGTTCACTTCTAGTTACACAATATTCTGTTTCTCTTAAAATACAGTGCTCAGAAATGAACCCAGCGCTCTAGAATTGTCAGGCCAGCACAGATTATACTGTGGCTATTTTTTCTTATTTCATTCATTCAGCAGTACTTCGTTGAGGTCAAGGTAACATAACATCCTGTTTCAGAATGCACTTTAATCCATCCTGCATAGAGGTGTATTTACAGTATTATGAATTTAATTTGTATAAATCATATTAATCCAATAATTTTATTAATTTACAAATAATAATAAATTAATATTAAGCACTTATCATATGCCAGATATGTGTGTGCTAAAAGCTTCACATACATTATTTAAATTATTTCTCATTTTTTAAAGACACTTGCCATTATTATCTCCCACTTCAGAGATAAGGAACCTGAGGCACAGAGAAACTAAGTAAATGGCTTAAATTCACATGGCTAGTAAGTGGTGGAAATGGGATTAGAGCCAAGCTTCTCACTCCAGAGTCTGCTTTCTTAACTATATTAACAAAGATAGATTCTTTTGTATGCTCCTTAATTCCTATAATAGTTCTAGGAATAGTAGATATTTGTTACACTTGATTTAATATTTGTTATGTACCTACTATTTATCAGGGTAAGAATACTTGGTAGTGGGTAATACAAATTTAAATGAGGCATAGCCCTGGACTTCAAGCAACTCCAAGTACAGAGGAAGAGGCAATAAAAAAAGTAAGTTAAATGTACTACTGTGTGATAAGGATTCTAATATATAGTAGGAACACAAAGGGAAAAGTGTTCTACTCTATCTGGGGAAGTAATAGAAGAGAATGTAATATTTGAGCTATGTCTTGAAGTGTCGGTAGGAGTTTCAGAGAAAAAAGTAGTGATGGTGATTCTAGATGATGAACACAGCATGTGTACAGATGCAGGTTTATAAAACAAAATATATTTTTTATCTTTTTATTTTTATTTTTTTATTGTTGCTCAATTACATTGTCCCCATTTTTCCCCCATTGCTCTCCCCAGCCCCGCCCAGCCCCACATCCCACCCTCAATCCTTTTCTCTTTTGGCTTTGTCCATGGGTCCTTTATACATGTTCCTTGACTTGACTCTTCCCCCTTTGTCCCCCATTATCCCCCTCCCCCACTCCTCTGGTTACTGCCAGTTTGTTCTTTATTTCTATGTCTCTGGTTCTATTCTGCTCACTTTTTTCTTTTGTTGATTAGGTTCCACTTACACGTGAGATCATATGGTATTTGTCTTTTACTGCCTGGCTTGTTTCACTTAGCAAAGTACTTTCCAGTTCCACCCATGCTGTTGCAAAAGAAGGAGTTCCTTCTTTCTTTGTACTGCATAGTATTCCATTGTGTAAATGTACCACAGGTTTTTGATTCACTCATTTACTGATGGGCACTTAGGCTGTTTCCAGCACTTGGTTAAAATAAATTGTGCTGCTGTGAACATTGGGGTGCATAGGTCCTTTGGAATTGGTGTTTCAGGATTCTTAGGGTATAATCCCAGCAATGGAATTGCTGGGTCAAAAGGCAATTCCATTTTTAGTTTTTTCAGGAAATTCCAAACTGTTTTCCACAGTGGCTGCAGAAGTCTGAATTCCCACCAACTGCACTAGGGTTCCCTTTGTTCCACAACCTTGCCAGCACTTGTTTGTTGATTTCTTTATGATGGTCATTCTGACAGGTCTGAGGTAGAATCTCACTGTGGTTTTAATTTGCATCTCTCTGATGACTAGTGATGCTGAGCACCCTTTCATATGTCTCTGGGCCCTCTGTATGTTCTTCTTGGAGAAGTGTCTGTTCAGGTCCTTTCATCATTTTTAATTGGGTTGTTTGTCTTCCTGGTGTGGAGATGTAAAACACAACATATTTTAAGAAAACATTGGCTCTCTTTCCATTCTTCTAAACTGTAAAGCATGTGACCATTTTGGGACTCTTGCACATACAGTTTACTGCCCATAATCTTTTCCCACTGGTTCTTTGCAGTTACTTTCTTATCACGTAAATTTGAGATCAAGAGTAATATCCTCAGTAAGCCTCCAAGACCACTTTTTATAGCATAGCAAACCCCTCATGCTCTATCTCATTAACCTGATTCGATTTAATTCAAGAACTTATCACTATTTGAAATGACCATATTTTTATTTATTATTTTAATATAAAGCTTTCCCAACCAAAATGTAAATTCCACAAAAGCAAGGACTTTATCTGTCATGTTTATAACTCTATACCCAGAGTCTAGCACATAGGAGGCTCTCAATACCCATATGGTAGTGACTTACTACATTAAATAGTGGTGTAGATAGCAATGGGGGAATACACTGTTCACAGAGTTCTGCTTTTGTTTGTATACTTAACCTCGTCCCTTCCATGCAGCCATATGCATAGGCAAGAAGTCCCTCTACCTCAAAGAAAGAGTCTTAATTAGTTTAAGACTAAGTTAATATTGGTAATTCCATTTCTTTTTAAATTTTTAAAAATGTATTGATTTGAGAGAGAGAGATCTATTTGTTGGTACACTTATTTATAACTTCATTAGTTGATTCTTGTATGTGGTGTGACTAGGGATTGAACCCTCAAACTTGATGTATCAGGATGATGCTCTAACCCAGGGGTCCCCAGCCCTTGGACTACAGATGGATCAGTACTGGGCTGTGGTCTATTAGGACCTGGATTGTACAGCAGGAGATGAGCTGTGGGCAAGCGAGTGAAGCGTCATCTGTATTTACAGCCCCTCCCCATAGCTTGCATTACCCCCTGAGCTCCACCTCCTGTCACATCAGTGGTGGTATTAGATTCTCATAGGACCACAAACCCTGCTGTGAACTGTGCATGCTAGGGATCTATACTGCATAGTCCTTATGAGAATTTAATGCCTGATGATCTGAGGTGGAGGTGAAGTACTGGGGAGTGGTTGCAAATACAGATTACCACTAGCAGAGAGGTTTGACTGCACAGAAACCATAATAAATCAATGCTGTAGACTCATATCAAAGCCTATCAGTGAGTGGTAAGTGAAAGCTGAGCTGCATCTGGTGGCAGCCTTTAAGTCAGAATCTGACACTTATTTTAGTTCATGTGTGGCCTGCCAATTATTTTATTTACCACTTCTGTCCATGCTTCTTTCCTGCACTGTGCACTGTCTCAGTTATAGTTTTGGTTAACCCACAAGCTAACTTTAGCCAAAATGAGTAAAAAACAAACATCACTGGAGAGCTTCTTTGAAAAGGGAGAAAGCCTCAATGATGATATAGCAGAAGACTCTAAGATTGCTAACAAAAAGAAAACTGTATTTAAAAGAAAATATCAAGAGTCCTACTTAAATTATGGGTTCATTGCGACACGTGATTCACAATCCCCAAGCCTATTTTATATAATATGTGGCAACTGGTTATCCAGTGAAGCCATAAAACCTTCAAAACTGCTTTGCTACATGGAGACCAAGCACCCTGCATTAAAAGATAAGCCTTTGGAGTTTTTCAAAAGAAAACAAAACATGAACACGAAGAACAGAAGCAATTATTGAAGGACACCACTTCATCAAATGTGTCTGCACTGAGAGCATCAGCCTTAGTGGCTAACCACATTGCTAAAGCTGAGGAGCCTTTTACTGTTGGTGAAGAGGTGATCCTGCCTGCTGCTAAGGACACCTGTCATGAACTTTTAGGAGAGGCTGCAGTTCAGAAAGGTTACATATGTTCTTCTTTTGGCTAACACCATAACTAGACAAATTTATGAAATAGCAGAATATATTGAGGCACAATTGTTAGAGAGGGGTAATGAGTCACTGTGGTATGCAATCCAGGCTGACCAGTCTACCGATGTTGACAAGAAGGTCACAATACTTGTTTTTGTGTGATATATTATTCAGGAGGATGTGCTTAAAGATGTTATGTGTAATTTATCTGCACCACAGCTTCAGACTCATTCAAGTCTTTGAATGATTACACATCAGGAAAACTGAATTGGTCATTTTCTTTCAGTACATGCATGCATGGAGCAGCTGTCATGACTGGATAGAGCTCTGATTTCACTCCTTGGGTCAAAGAGATCACTTGTAAATGTGATTCAAGTCTATGCACTATACCATCCATAGAGAAATGCTAGCTAGCTGAAAAATGTCACCTGAACTTAACAACATGTCCTTTGTAGGATGTGATTAAAATTATCAACCACATTAAAGTACATGCCCTTAATTCATGTCTATTCATGCTGCTCTCTGAGGAGATGGATATAGAGCACACATATCCTCTCTTGCACACAGAAGTGAGATGGCTTTCTAAAGGTAGATCACTGACCAGAGTTTTTAGTTATGAGAGCCACTCCAGAGATTTCTTTTAGGAAAACAGTCACCATTGGCATCACATTTCAGTGACACAGAACAGGTTGCAAAACTTGCTTACTTGTGTGACATATTCGACCTGTTCAACAAACTTGATTTGTCACTTCAGGGGAGAATGGCAACTGTGTTCAGGTGGGAAGGTAAAGTGGCTGCATTCAAAGCCAAACTGGAATTATGGGAGTGACAAGTGAACATTTGGATTTTTGACATTTCGAACATTAGCAGAGATTTTGAAAGAGACTGAGCCAGGGCCTTCTTTCTCCCCGCTGGTGCATGATCACCTATGTCAGCTCTCAAAAGAGTTTGAGCACTACTTCCCAACCACAAAAGACTCCCAAACTTGGAAGCAATGGGTCTGCAACCCATTTGTGAATAAGCCAGGTGAATCAACTTTGTCCGTGCAAGAGGATCAACTGCTTGGGAATGCAAATGATGGTGGCCATAAAAGTGTGTTTGAGACAACTTTAAGTCTCCATACAGTCTGGATTAAAGTCAAGGAGGAATGTCCTGAGGTTGCCATAAAAGCACTGAAAAGTCTGTTTCCATTCCCAACATCCTATATTTGTGAAGCAGGGTTTTTTGCAGTGCCAGCAGCCAAAACAAGATTATGGAGTAGACTGGACATAAGAAACCCACTTCAGGTGTCACTGTCTCCCATCACCCCTGGATGGGACCATCTAGTTACAGGAAAACAAGCTCAGAACTCCCACTGATTCTGCATTATGGTGAGTTGTATAATTATTTCACTATGTATTACAATGTAATAATAGAAATAAAGTGCACAATAAATGTAATGTGTTTTGATCACCCCAAAACCATGCCGCCATCCCCTGGTCCATGGAAATATTGTCTTCCATAAAACTGATCCTTGGTGCCAAAAAGGTTGGGGACTGCTGCTATAACCAACTGAGCTACCCAGCCAAGACTGGTAATTCCATTTCTTTGGCCAATAATTGACCTAGATTTTAGCATTTGATGCAATTCTGGCCAATGAGATACACTGGAGGGCTTCTGGGAAAGGTTTCTTTATTCTTAAAAAAGATATTAAAAAAGAAATATTTCCCTCTGTGTCTATGAATGTTGTAATTTCCATGTGACAACGAAGACTTTGGTAGCCACCTTGGGACTATGAGGACATCCATACTAAAAGATGGAGCCTACACACTGAAAATGGCAGAAATTGGGTCTTTTATGATGTCTTTGAGCCACTGGATTAACCAATTTGAGAGCTGCTCAACCTCTAGACTTTCAGTTGTGTGAGATGAAAACTCTCTTTTTGTTACCCCACTTTTAGGTATGTTCCTCCATTACAAGATGCCAAAGACATTCTAAGTGACAAGCTTTTCTGGAAAATTACCAAAATTAAACCACAAATAAATAGATAATCCGAACATATTAATAATCACAGAGTAAATTAAAATCATTTGGAAAACTGTTATCTTGATAGTAAAAGTATTTCAGATTATTGAAAAAGGAAAAAAGTCTCCTTGATTAATTCAACAGATCTAGCATAATCTTAATGACAAAAACTGACAAAGGTTCTAAAAATGAAAACTATAGACAAATTTCAAATATGAAAATAATGCCAAAAATTCTAAATAAAATATTAACAAATTGAAACCAGTAGTGTATTTGAAGAATAATACATTATAACTAAGTAGGATTTATCCTAAGAATGAAAGCATGGTTCAATATGAGGAAATTTTAAATACAATTCAGTTAATAAATTAACAACTTAAAGGAAAGAAAACATGATTATATTAATAAAATAATTTTATATAACTCAACACCTATTTCTTAAAAAATTGGAACAGGACTTCTGGCCAAGATGGAGGCATAAGTAGATACACTTTGCCTCCTCACACAACCAAAAGAAGGACAAAAACAAATAAAAAAAAACCCCAGAACTTCAGAAAATCGAACTGTATGGAAGTCCAACAACCAAGGAATTAAAGAAGAAATATTCATCCAGACTGGTAGGAGGGGCAGAGATGGGCAACTGGAGTGGAGAAGATGTTAGGCGAGGCTGCAGCTGGCTGACCAGGTGGTCCCACATTTGCATGTGGATAAACTGGGGAGAACAACTGGGGAGTGAGAGAAACCATGCAATCCAGGGTCCTGGCACAGGAGAAGAAAGCCACAAAACCTCTACCGGTAAAAATCTGTGGGGTTCATGGCAGCAGAAGAAACTGCCAGTCTCATAGGAGAGTTCATTTGAGAGACCTACAGGGTCCTAGAATGTAGACAAACCCATTGACCTGGAAATCAGCACCAGAAGTGCCCAAGTTGCTTGTGGGTAGCAGGGGAAGTGACTGAGAGCCGGCCAAGAGCCAAGCAGGCAGTATTGCTCCCTCTCAGGCCCTTTCCCCCCATACAGTGCCATAACGCAGTGACGAGGGTTGCCCCGCCCTGGTGAACACCGAAGGCTTCACCCCTCTCAGCATAATAGGCACTATGAGACCAAAAAAAAAAAAAAAAAAAGGCCCAAACAGAAGAACAGATCAAAGCTCCAAAAATAGAACTAAGTGATGAAGACATAGCCAACCTAACAGATGCAGAGTTCAAAACACTGGTAATCTGGATGCTCACAGTAATGGTTGAGTATGGTCACAAAATGGAGGAAAAAGTGAAGGCTATGCAAAGTGAAATAAAGCAAAATATACAGGGAACCAAGAGTGAAGGGAAGGAAACCGGGACTCAAATCAACAATTTGGAACTCTAAGAAGAAATAAACAACCAGAACAGGATGAAGAAACAAGAATTCAAAAAAAAATAAGGAGAGGCTTAGGAACCTCTGGGACAACTTTAAACATCCAAATCATAGGGGTGCCAGAAGGAGGAAAACAAGAGCAAGATGTTGAAAACTTATTTGAAAAAACAATGGAGAACTTTCCCAATCTGGCCAAGGAAATAGACTTCCTGGAAGTGCAGGAAGTTTAGAGAGTCCCAAGGAAGTTGGACCCAAGGAAGCACACACCAAGGCACATCATCATTACATTGCCCAAGATTAAAGATAAGGAGAGAATCTTAAAAGCAGCAAGAGAAAAGGAGACAGTTACCTACAAAGGAGTTCCCAGAAGACTATCAGTTGATTTCTCAAAAGAAACCTTACAGGGAGCAAGGGGCTGGAAAGAAGTATTCAAAGTCATGAAAGGCAAGTGCCTACATCCAAGATTACTCTACCCAGCAAAGCTATAATTTAGAATGGAAGGGCAGGTAAAGTGCCAGTTCTGCTTGCCAGATAAGGTCAAGTTAAAGGAGTTCATTATCACCAAGCTCTTATTATATGACATGGTAAAGGGGCTTATCAAGAAAAAGAGGAAGATCAAAAATATGAACAGAAAAATGACAACAAACACAACTATCAACAATGGAAACTAAACAAATAAAAACAAAAATGAACTGAGCAAACAGCTAGAACAGGAACAGAATCACAGAAATGGAGATCACATGGAGGGTTATCAGTGAGGAAGGGGAGGGAGAAGAATGGGGGGAAAGGTGTAGGGAATAAAAGCATAATTGGTAGGTGCAAAATAGACAGGGGGAGGTTAATAATGGTATAGGAAAGGGAGAAGCTAAATAACTGATTTGTACAACCCATGGACATGAACTCAAGGGGGGAATGCCTTTAGGAGTGGGGGTGCAAGGCAGAGGGGAATAAAGGGGAGAAAAAATGGGACAACTGTAATAGCATAATCAATAAAATATATTAAAAAATAAAAAATTGGAGCAGAAATAAACTCCTATGCACAAAAGACTATTTACCTCAAATCAATAATAAGTACCATAATAAATTATTAAATACTGGACCCATTGATATTAAAATCATAAACAAGACAGGGATGCCAGTATCAGCACTATTATTCTGTTTTAAAGTTATGAGTTAAGTAATAGAGGAGGATATAAAAATTATGTGGTTATGAAAATATAAATATTTAACAGAGGAGACAAAATTACCTTTATATGCAGACAATATATTTGTATAATAAAAGACCCAATAAATTTTACAATGATCCATTTGAATAAACAAGAGACTTTTTTAAGGTGACTCAATGCAAGAAAAAAGTATATTAACTACTTTGAGAAATTTATATCACTAATCATAATAATCACTCAGAAATTGAAGTGGAAAAAATTTCAATGCATATTAGTGTCAACATCTTAAGATATCTATTAGTAAATTTACCTAAAAAGGAATAGGACCCATGTAGAAAAAGTTACTGAAGGGGATAAAACAAGACCAAAGAAAATAGAGAAGCACACTATAGTGCTGAAAAGAAAGACTAATAAAAGTGTAATTTCTTCCTAAATTAAAATATAAATTACAAAATGAATTTATTTTTGTTTTATATGGAACTAGACAAAAAATAAAGTTTAAATTAAAAGTAAATGTGTAAAATTTTTCATAAAAATTTTGATTAATATAAAATGACATTATAAAAAATGGCAGAATAGGGACCTCCAAAAACCCATGTTTCTATTAATGAAATGATTAACCTAGCAAATGCCATCGGAATAAACTTTTTCTGAACTCTTGAATCTAACAAAAACTTACAATAATCAGATAAATGCTTAATGAAGAAAGAGGGTACTAAATTTTGGTGAGAGGGTTTTGCAGCATTTTTACTGAATTTTCAACCATTACCTACTCCATAGCTTGGAGAC